>KN042431.1:433613-597490 GCA_000739165.1 Podila verticillata NRRL 6337 | reverse complement strand
TTTTTTTTTTTTTTTTTCTTTGTCAGCCATCTTGGGGTTGTCCGTTGGGATACTCATCCCAGGATGTTGCTCAATAGGTGTGTGAATTATATGCTGTCCGTCATGTCTGTCAAGCTTTCTACTTATTTCACCTCCTCAGCCAATTTTACAGCGTACGCTATTCATGATCAACGATGTGTCAATGACAACATGTGCACACATCAACAAAGAGTGGATCAATTCCAATATTCACCTCTCTTTGCTAGGGCTACCCGTGAATTCCATTTGGGAGGCCGTCTCTGCCCCCTTGCGTCGAAGGAGGAGGCTTGGTTCACGTGATCGAGATGGCTTTGCCCAAAGGCCATCAACGGCAGTCATGTCACGTGGTGAAACTGGGAGAAATTGCATTTGTGGTTTTTCGAGACCTCCTTTTCCTTTCTCTCTCCTTCACTCACCACTCCTCACCCCCAATCCAAACCCCACCTCAATTGCCATTGATATTTGATACTCGCACCACTCTCTCACTCCAATCATACATACATACACACATACATACATACTTGATATAGCACCACACACCACTCACCATCACTACGCTTAAACACATCGTCCCAAACTCGCCTGACCCTTCGACACTCTAAATCCGCCCTCTTCCAAATCTTGTATTTCTCGCGACCTCTTTTTTTCCGTCACCCCTTCTCTCTCCTGCAACCTTTCCTCTTGCCTCTCTGAAGCATCTATCCTTTGAAAGCTATAACGTAAGAAATCCATCCACCGCACCACCCAAACAACAACATGTACGAGTATGAGCGATGAAGGGATACTCAAAGGACCAACAACAACAAAAGAAGGAACGGGCCATCGTGTGTTTAATTGGATCAAACAACCCCCCCTTTCCTTGCTCCCCTTTCCTTCCGGTCCGAGTTGAACTCTGAATGCGCTTGCACAGATGTGTGTTCGATGCACCCGCAAGGAAAAGAAAGAAGTCCACTCGCCCTTCCAAATCCCGAACCCGGACACACACCGCGCTTGGATAGATGCGGGTCACTCACACGCGGGTCACTCATCCACTCAGTCACTGTCGAAAATAATAATAGGGAGCGTGGAAAAAAAAAAAGGTTTTTCTTCTGTTCTGGGAATCAAAACACGGGTACTTCTTTCGGATTGTTTTGATTCCTTCCTTCTTTCTCATGAAAGAGATACACACACACATCACACCAGTCAACAAAACTGCAAGTGAAAAAAAATGGGTGACCACCTCAACCACCATCGAATGCACTCTGTGTCGGTACTCCTCCGTACCACAAACAAACAACGAAAAAGCAAAAGCAAGGCGAAGCAACGATTTTTTTATTTTTTATTTGTTGATATGCAGTGGATTCCCCCCCTCTTTCGGGCAAAAGGAGACCTTTTTCTTTTGGTTTTTAAAGGAGACAGACACACACACAAACTCCTTGTAGACACGACATGTACATATGCACATTTCGCATCGAGAGTAGAACAAAAAGTCGCACCCTTTGTCCAATTGCTTACGAGACCTTGGCTCTGCTGCATTGCTCTTATAGACTCTCTCCTTCAGCAACAACACCAACAACAACCACACCACCATGAACCCATCTCATTCCAGCTACGTCGAGTATGGCACAGGTAGGATACAGATCAAAGGTACAGCACCCATCTTGGGATCTGGGTTTCTACTCGGTGTGTATACTCATCAGATCTATTCCTGTCCGTCTCCATGACATAAACTACCTCACACGCATAGGCAACATGCTGAACATTGACGCAGGCACTATCAAGCGCAAGATTGACTCGAACGAGTACGACGATGAGATCATTCAGGAGGTGCAGGTACAGTCACCACTTGCCCACATCGCTATTCTTAAACAAGCCCATCCTCCGTCCGCCTTCCTCTTTGCTCTCATTGCACACACACAAACACACACAGTCTCATATCTGCAGATATCACACACACACTCACACGTCGCATTCTTCATCAGTCGAACCTTGTCGTGCATATTTTGTTTTTCTTATTTTTGATTGCGCATTAACACTAAATTTTCTTTATTCTTGTTCGGATCGGACATCAGCCCAACGGAAAACGTACCTGTGGCAACCACCACTCTTCCCAGTTTGCTACATTCGGATCCACCCCTCATACACCCAACGGACCCGAGCACCATCCACAACATGGAGCCTTCAACGGATCTACCTGGGCCCGGTCCCACCCTTTGCCACTCCTGCGCACTGCCGTCAACTACGCTGCGGGACACCCCAACAACAACGCCATCAATGGCGAGTTGAACCTGGGCTACCACACGCCCGAGTCTGTTGGGTCCTCCCTCGCTGCATCACCCTCCACACACCGATCCATGGACACGGACATGGACATGGACTCGACCCCCGTGGGCGTGTCGCCCATGATGATGCAGAGCACCAACGCCATGCTGCACACCACTCTCGGTTCTCCTATGGGCGGTTCAAGTCACCACACCCATACTCCCATGGCTTCTAATGGGCTCTTGCCCTCAGCCCTCCCAGTCCAGGAAACTTTACCTTCAACAGGAAGCAACGAGTATGTGCCCGTGCATGGCCGTTCGATGGAGATCCCCTCGTATGCACGTGTGCCCATGAACGAGATGCGCAAGTACCGAGATCAGCGCTGGAGCTCATGCATTTACGGCGCGGATGCCCGCATTGGACAAGGCATGATGATCTAGTTTGTTTTTCTTTGTTATTTTTTTTTTGGCCTTTGTTCACAGATGATGATCATGGAGCAGAGCAACACCTTTTTTCTTTGGTTTACCTTTTTTTCTATTTATCTTTTCTACTTTCTTTTGTTTTGGTGAGTTTGGTCGACAAGGTTTTTTTGTATCTATACTTTCGTTTTCTTCTTTTCTTTTCAACTTGGGAAGAGTTTCAGTGGACACTCTCGACAGACAAAGGCAGGAGCTAACAGGAGACAGATCGACACGGAATAACACGGATATTGGGAGTTGCAACACAGCGCTTGTTTTTTATTCTCTTTTTCCGATCTGCGCTCGATCTGACGGACAAAGTGTAGATCGCTGTGCTCTTTGTTGTTTATTATTGTTTGTGGTTCCTTGTCGACGTGAAGAAGAGCAGGACTTTTCATTTTTCATATCTGTACAACATTATTTTTTCTTTCTTTCTCTCATTCACCCATGCAACACAAAGGGTGAGTATGTCGAGTGAGTGGCGACGATTTCAAGCAGCGGAAGAAATTACCCATCAGGAGAAGCATGGAAGCATCGAGGAATATGGGATTTCTTTCTTTCTCTTTCTCAATACTTTTTTCTTTCTTTCTTTGTTTCTTTCTTTCTTTCATATGCTCTGCTCTAAAGATCCATCTCTGTGATGTACATATCCCAATAAGTATCAATAAAAAAAAATTGTAATGCAAAATTTTTTGTTGAATAGTATATTCATAAAAATGTTGAAGTATCTGAACTACCCTAAGCCTTTTCTCCAGACTTTCAATCGCTCCTGTAATGATCCCACGCGTCCTCGCGGGCCAGGACCAATTCCGCCGCAAACAGTGCCAGGCACAGGAACGCATTCAGCCACCCCCAGATCGCCAGCGTCGGCTTCAGATACCCGAAATGCTGCAGCAGTACCCGTGTGTGCGTCATGAGCAGCACAGGCTTGGCCAGACTCGCCAGCCAGGGCACCATTCGACTACCACTTTCCTCCTCGTCATCGTCCATGAAATCTTCGTCCCGCGAGGATTTCCGCACTGAGAAGCCATTGCCGTTCGAGACGGGAGTCGAGCCATTGCCCACGTTCAAACTGGGCGCAATATAAGACACAGCCATGAGCACACCCATGCGGTAGACAAGGCTGATGAGAATGTTGGGTGACAGTGCTCGGAACAACATGTTGATGAGTTGGGAGAGGTGGACCAATGCCTGGATCGTGATCTTTTCGACTTCCTGCACTGACAGACTAATAGTTTCCAACCAAAAAAAAAAAAAAAAAAAAAAAAAAAAAAAAGACATTGGTCAGATCTTGGTTCGTGCATACTTCTCTTTGACCAGACAAAACCGCATACTTGTTCAAAAATGACAAAAACACGCTTTCATAATCACACAACTCCTACTCCAAACCTCTCGGCAACTCCAGATCAGTCGGTACTTGTTTTTTTTTCCACGAGAAGACGTGCGAAAAAAATAAAAATAAAAATAAAAACATGGGTTTTCACCTTACCTCTGGAGATAAGGAATAGACAGCGGACCGAATTCCACAGCCCGGTGCAAGGGCATGATCCTGGCCTTGGCTGGTGCGCTCTCGATCGACTCGTTCCTGGCTGCAATGTACATGCTAAGTACCATGTAGGCAAACTAGTCATATGAAAATGCAAAAGAAAGGCGTTAATAAGGTTGTGAGCAAATAGGTTGTCTTGGCCCAGTCGCATAATGCAAAAAAGAGTTCAAAAAAAATCGTTCCACGCTCCATGAGTCTGGAGGCAAACCACTCACAAGGAATGCCGTGTCCGTGATGACGCCTCTGCCCGAGACAAGCGCAATGATGGACAGCACAATGGTAAGGGTCATACAGCAGCCAATAACCGAGGCGGACCTGACGCTGGGAACAAGCTCAGGCGAGGAGGCAGCGTAGAGCTGGTAGAGTCCAAAGCCCGAGATCACGTAAACTAATGCTGATAACACCAAGAATGCGATCTAGGAATAGAACATTAAAAAAAACAGAGAGAGTGTGTGCGAGAGGGAGATGAATACATAAACAAACCAGCAAAGAGATAAATGCCAAAAGACCAAGGACACAACTGAAAACAGAAAGGTCCATTGAATCTCCATGGACCATCAAGAAAAAAGAGGCCCCCGCACAGATCCATCCCAAAAATAATGCGACATTTCATGGACATATGGGCTATTTTCCTTCCCGCGAAAAACATAACATACCTGATAGCCATCACTCTTGGCTGCCAATCGCCGGACCACCTGCGACGTCTTTTGGATGACCAGAATGGTGCCAAAGCCCTCGAGCAAGGTGAGAACAGGGTCTGATCCTTTGATGACTACCTCCCAAAGATGATGTGCCGCCTCAGAGTGGGTGCCCTTGGTTGATTTGAAGATGGTCCAAAACAAGAGTCCAAGAAGCACTGCTGGTTCCGCCATGGATAAGCTCTTGACCTTTTGCAATGGGTGGATCGATCAAAGAGCGGGGAATAAGAAAGATAGCGTGAGTTGAATCGCACTAGTGTATTTTTTTTTCATATCAGGCATGTAATGAGGATTATGAACTTACAACGGACTTGACTGGCCCTGGGCGTGAAAAGACACGGCGAAGGAGAATGTTGAGCACATACCATGCGACGAGCCAGAATGAGTAGTCGAGGCCACAGCCTTTGCTGATGTCGAATGTGAGTGTGAGGAGGGCGAGTAGACACAGGTACTGTGCACCATGCCAGGATGCCCGTAGGACTGACAGCAGCATGGTAATGATGTGTTTGTGGAATGGAGAGAAGGCCTGTTTGTTGAAAACAAATTGGAGGTGGGGTTGTACTCGCTCTCTACTGCTGTTGTTGTTGTCTCAATCAAGTCCGAGCGATGGTTCTTTTTCCAGGGTAATTGGATGTCTCAATGGTGGAATAACATGCAAGTGAGTGGGTGGTGCTAACAGAGAAAAGCAAAGCAAGGCAAAGTCAATGACAGTTGAATGTCTGCTGAAGGGGGAATGAGGTTGCAGAGAGTGATGAATGCAGAGAAGGAAAAAGAAAACACACAAATAAGGTGGAGGGTGGCCCATGAGTTGTTTCGAGCTCAGCCACTGAAAATCTTACCGAGTCCTTGACATGTGCCTGGATCACAGCACTGTGTACGGCGCGTGTGAACTGGGTGCGGGCGAGGTGGCCTCTCCAAGGACGAGCGCGCTCTCCATGATGATCCAGCACCTTTTGCAGACACCAATGCGGCAGCCTGCCATGGCATCTCAACACTGCTTGTTTGTTTCTTCTTTTTCTATCCCTCTTTGCCCTCGCATGGACCCTTGAGAAAGAAAGAAGGAGCAAAAACCAGACATGAAATCAGTGCCCAATGCCCGCCACTTCAGTTATGAGTTTCTCAGTTTAGCCCAGTCACGCTATCAAACATCTCGTGTGCGGCTGTTGTTCCGATGTGTGTGCCATTTGACTAATTTTCTCGACAATCAATTATTTCAATCATTTTTCTCGTCAAACGTCTTCTTTTCTCTTTTTCTCATTTCTTTCTTTCCATCATCCTGGCGTCCATCATCCACTCCTGTTTTCACCTCTCCTCCTCATTCTCCTCTCTTCCTAGGCAATCTCTCCTCCGATCCTTCCATTCCACTCCTCGCGTACTCTCTTCTCTTTTTGACATGTCCGAGTTCACCACCCGCACCGTTGGTGCCCCCAACACCCTCGAGCACCGCGTGTTCATTGGTAAGAAAGAAGAAAGTGTTTTCTGTCTGGTCTTTTTGGTTGCCAATTGCTCTTCATGTCTTGCACGTATCTTGCTTCGCATGCATTGATATGAGCAACCATCGACGATAAGATAAAAAAAAATTCTCACGCGTCTTGTGCCATATCTTCCTCAATCAATCCCCATCCATCCATCAACCTTCCACCCCTGAAAAACTGCCCAATGCCACACCACCTCTCTTCCAGAGAAGAATGGTGCCCCCGTCTCTGCCTTCCACGACGTGCCCCTGTTCGCCAACGCCGCCAAGAACGTCTTCAACATGATTGTCGAAGTCCCTCGCTGGACCAACGCGAAGCTCGAGATCTCCAAGGACGAGACCTTCAACCCCATCAAGCAGGACATCAAGAAGGGCAAACTGCGCTTTGTTCGCAACTGCTTCCCCCACAAGGGTTACATCTGGAACTACGGTGCTCTTCCCCAGGTATGGAAAACTAGACTTGTTGACCCTTTGGCCAATGCCTCCGTGCATATTTGTTCTTAATAAGTTTTGACGACTGACGGCTATCAATTGCCTTTATTTTATTTATT
Source organism: Podila verticillata NRRL 6337 (assembly GCA_000739165.1). Lineage (NCBI taxonomy): Eukaryota > Fungi > Mortierellomycota > Mortierellomycetes > Mortierellales > Mortierellaceae > Podila > Podila verticillata. The sequence continues at coordinate 590,504 of KN042431.1, read as the reverse complement.
TTAGACCTGGGAGGACCCCACCCATGACCATCCCGACACCGGCGCCCGCGGCGACAACGATCCCCTGGATGTGTGCGAGATTGGTGAGGCCGTCGCTCATGTCGGTGAGATCAAGCAGGTCAAGGTTTTGGGTGTTATGGCCCTGATCGATGAGGGCGAGACCGACTGGAAGGTCATTGTGATCGACGTCAAGGACCCCCTGGCTGATAAGTTGCACGACATCGAGGATGTGGAGCGCCACTTGCCCGGCCTCCTCAAGGCAACCCACGACTGGTTCCGCATCTACAAGATCCCCGATGGCAAGCCCGAGAACAACTTTGCCTTCAACGGCGAGGCCAAGAACAAGGCCTACGCCACCGAGATTGTGCACGAGACCCACGAGGCCTGGAAGCGCTTGATCTCTGGTGCGATCCCCCCTAAGGCTGAGCTCTACGACATCAAGGTGTAAGTTGCCAAAGCTGCGATCTCTCCATGTTCGACATCAAGTGTTTTTTTATATGCTGACCTGCGACTTTTTTTTTTTTTTTTTTTTTTTCTTTCTAGTGCCAACGCCCATGTTGACAACAGCCCCTACAAGGTTAGCGATGATGTTATCAAGTCCCTTCCCCAAGCCCACGCCCTTCCCGCTGCCCCCATCGACAAGGAGGTTGGCAAGTGGTTCTACATTGTTGGCGACAAGCTCGCTTAAGTTACGAAGCAGACACTTCTGAATTTTCACCCTCAATTTTGAAAAAGCAAAAAGGCCATCTTGGCCTCAATTGCTTGTAAATAAAAAATCAGACAATTATATGCTCAACCTGTCCGCGGCAGTGATGGTATCGGTCGACATCAGCAGGTCGAGCGAACGTCGTTCACCGACACGCTAAATGCTTGCAGGCGGGTGTACCCTGTGGCCTCGGCGATCAGGCTCACGTCCCGTGTGTCCTGCAGCTCAGTATTCTCCAAATGCAGATCCAGCTGCAGGCTCGAGCAGATGAGGCACTGGAGAAACAATGCCAATGCGCTTGAGTGCGATAGCTTCTGTGACACTGGTCTTGCGCCAAAGAGTCCGTGGCGCAGCAGGCGATGTGCATCTGAGGGGGTAGTGGCGAATGGAGTGTTGGTGTCTGTCAAGAACTGGATCCAGATCGAGAGCATAGCCAATCAACGCAAACGGTGTGCAGCAAATGTAGAGGCGGTCTAGGCGCGAGCGGTGGAGAATAGTCTAGACCAGGATGAAACCTGCTTCGGACGGACATATCCAGGGAGAATGAGCTGTGGGTGGACTACTGCTGTCTTGTTGCTATGTCGAGCAGGGAGACCAAAGTGTTGGATCTTGGTGTGCCGAAGTGATCACAGTCTCGCTGCGGGGACTTGAGATGTTGATGCGCGTCCAGGATTTGGAAGAAGTCATGGGGAAAGAGTCTGGGCGAGGAGTGTGTTGAAACGTGGGCAAAGAATCGAAAACGTATCCTTTTCACCAAATCGCAGTTTTGCTGGTACTTTGCCAATGTTCTGGTTGTCAACATGCCTTCGCCCTGTGACGAGGGCATTCATTATCTGATGCTCCCCCAACAGTCCATAAACCAACTTGTATTTTCGTTGCTCAGTCCCTCAATATCCTCCATCCCCCCCGGTCGCCCTCGAAGATAAAAGGATAAACGAAAATGCATCTATTATGATAGAGGGCTTACGAGCTATAGTACAGGATGTTCACGACGACTAATGAGGTTTTTTACAAGTCGTCAGCGAGCCGTTGAACCAGAGACTCATGTTCTACCGAAAGCTGGTTCAGTCTCGCCTCTGCCTCGTTCAGCTTCAGCATGGCGAGCGTGTAGTCCTATGGGCATTTGTCCAAATAACAATGGTCAGAAATGAAATTGATACAGAAAACGACTTACAAGACTTACAAGATCGAACCAAAAAAAAAAAAAAAAAAAAAAAAAAAAAAAAGCAACCACCAGTCTTACAGGAGGAATCTCTTGGTACGCGGCCAAGTTCTTGGTCTGCACGTCCACCTGATCCTGCAGCCCGATGACCACTGCTTCCTGGGCCTTGATTTGCGCCACCGTCAGGCCCTGTGCCTCCACATCACCTCCTTCTCCCTGCTCCCGACTTTGCTCCTCCTGTGCTTGCTGCTGGTACTCCCGCTTCATCAGCTCAAGACTCCGGCGCTTGTTCCTGATCTCCATATCGTGCACCGTATCCCGCTCCTTTGCCAGCGTGTTGCGCAGCTGCACCAGCTCTTGAAGCTCGTGTTCTGCCCACGCCAGATGTGAGTCGAGTCTAGCCTGTGTCTCATGTGCCTGGGTAGTGTATGGTTGGAGGGTATCGAGGCGCAGGAGCGAGAAGGCCTGTTGGAAGCTGGGCAGGGTCAGGTCCGAGAGGTTGAGGAGCATGCCGAGCTCGGCGAGGTGTTCGAGACTGAGCTGGGTGTCCGGGCGGAGCTGGTCTTTGGTGATGCCGAAGGCTTGGATCACCTCTTTGAGCTTTGTGTCTATGAGTTGAGAGCTGTCGTCGTTTAGTTGGTGGGATCCGAACATGCCTTCAGCCTTGCTGTGTTGTGATTACCTTCGTCCTGATAAAGCAATGAACACTCTTCGAGTGCGTTGAGGGTCTCCAGAGCAGCCTTGTCCTGAGTCTGATTCAGCTCCATCAACTCGCGCAGAAACTGGGCCGTCTCCTGGGTGCGTTCAAAGGCTGGTGGTTCCTGGTTCTGGGCATGGAAGTGTTTCGCCAACCATTGATCAATCTACAGCAACGTTAAATTGACTTGTCATTTAGTTGATGCGCAGCCAAAGCCCATGCACATCAGATTCCTGAACAACGAAAAGTAAGCATGCCTCCGTCCATTCAGTTCCTGGGCGTCGTGTCATAGCTGTGTTTGTCCATGAAAAAAAGAGGTTGCGTTTATTACAAGCTTGAGCTCGCCCAGAAATTACGCTATAGAGGAGACCCGGTCACGTTTTTCTCTCATATTCCAAGCTCCCTGATCCTCAGGACCGAGTGTCGATACGCATGCAGATCGAGACCCTCCATATTCCGAGCACTCTTGGCCAGCATGACCCATCGTCCTGGTCCCTCTCTCCGTATGCCACTCTCGTTCCTTGCTCTGGATCCAACGCTCAAACCCGAGTCGTCTCCAAGAGTACGGTCAAACACAACCTGGCCAGAAAACTCGAACAGCGCCCGCGGCTCGTACATCCATGGCCCAAGTAGTTGTGTATCGACCCAAAGCTGCACCGCTGGCGCCGTTCGTGGCGATGGCGGTGGTGGCTGTGATTGTGATTCTGGTGGCCGTTGTGGCTGTTTTGGGAGATCATCCTCCTTCTGTTCCTCATGCTGTTTCTCATTCTGATCCTTGCCAGGACGTGTTTGGCGACCTTGATCTACACTCGGAGACGTGTGCTGTTTTCCTCTCAAACCTATTTTGGAACGATGTGACGTCTGACGACCTTGGTCCCCATTTCGAGGCTCGGCACGCTGTTTCCCCTTACCAACGCTAGGACTCGGATGGCGATCATCATCCACACGTCTACTAGTGTCAGCGCGCTGTTTTCCTTTACCCAAGCCAGGCGGACACGGTGGGTGAATTTGTTCCGATTTCCCAGTCTCGACCAGCTCCAAGCTGAGACGCACACTCTTCCCACGGCTCCGTTGGTGGTCGGGTGTCGGTGTCCTTGTCGGTGTGTCCCAGAAGGTCACTTCTCTTGGTTGGGTATACTCGATCTCGTCCACGTCGTCCTCCACATCCGAGGTTAGGTCAATCACGCCTTCTTGAGGCGTCGTTGTAGAGTTGGATGAAGCTGTGTTACTGTCATGACGCGCCGTCGTTCTACTGGATGAAGTGTTGTTGCGGACTGCGTGGCCATTCGATATTGGTTCCTCGGCAGGCGTGAGCATACTGGTATCTTCTTGCTCTGTTTCACTGTCGGACGAAATTAGATCGATCATATCTGCGGTGGGTGCAGGTTGTGGCTGCCGTTGTTCTGGCGGTGGTACTTCCATTGGGACACCTTCTGCAGGTGGCGTGTCTGAAGGATATTGCTGGTGGAAACAGGACTGGACCTTGGCGATCTGTGTGCAGACATCATAATCTACCAGCCTAGCCAGATACGGGTCAATGCATAATTTCGTGTTGAGTGCCTGAGGTGCTGTGACAACAGCTTGTGATGGGCGATGCTCGGGAGAATTTGATTTTACCTTCCAATGATGCGAAAGAATCCTGCCGACCAATCACTCGCTTGATCCTGCGAATGATTCACTCTGATGCGGTTGTGCAGCTCGTTCAGAAAAACAATCTCGTGTCGAGGCCCATTGTCCATCCCATCGCTGGATTTTCCTTATCAGATTTGTGTGTGATTGTGTAAGGTCAGGAGAAAAAATGTTCGAACGCGCTAAAAAAAATAAAAAAATCGAAGGGTGTGGCTGTGCTCGTTCGCCTTTCTTAGTGCAACACGTTTTTTTTTTTTTTTTTTGCTTCTGCGCCACTCTATTGCGGCAAAAGCAGCTCCTTTGTCCAGTGCTGCGAAGTTCACGCAGCAACTATTTAAATGCCCCGTACTCGCTTTTTTTTTATCTTCTTTTCCACACGAAACACTTTCTTCACGCAGCAAGCAATCGATTCTCACTCAAGATAACAGACAAAAAATCCGCCATGGCTCCACAACCCTCCATCCTCCAGGACATCCTCACCCCTCACCACACCGCCCACCTCTCCCGTACCCCACCACCCCCCGAACCCCTCAACATCACCCCACTCCTCCCGGCCTCCCGCAAGAACCTCCCTATCGTCGCCCTCACCGTCCAGAACATCCTCTCCCCCGCCGAATGCGACGCCCTGATCGCCCGCTCCGAGACACAAGGCTACGAAATCGCCCTCGTCAACTCTGGCTCCGCCGTTGGCATCCACATCCCCGGCTACCGTGACGGCCAGCGCTGCATCATCGACGACACTCACTTCGCCGCCCAGCTCTGGGCCCGCATCCAGCCCTACGTCCCCGCCGTGTACCAGGGCCGCCCCGTCGTCGGGCTCAACGAACGCATGCGTTTCCTCAAGTACGGTCCGGGGGACAAGTTCGAAGCCCACATGGACGGCGAGTACCGGCGCACGGACGGGTCCGGCCACCGGACCAAGATGACGGTCCAGTTCTATTTGAACGACGCGTGCGAAGGCGGAGCGACGACGTTCTTGGACGAAAAGCAGATGTGGAGGATTGAGAACGGGGTGAAGCCGGAGGCGCAGCAGGTGGCCGTGCCGCCCCGGGTCGGGCAGTTGCTGGTATTCCAGCACGATTTGGTGCATGAGGGGAGTGTGGTCAAGAGCGGGTGCAAGTATGTGATCAGGAGCGATGTGCTGTATGGCAATGCCTGAATGAAGATGAAAGACAAAATGGTATGTATTTATGATGCTTTTTGGATAGAAACGAATGAAAAAATAAAAAGAGAATTAAAAATTACGAACTACTAACTAAGAAAAAGGTATAATGTTGATGTTGTTGTTGGCTGCGATGTCTTTGGTGGTGAACTCTTTCTACACGGCCACTTCTTGGGGAAGCTTGGCAAGGGCGATCATGGTTGGCTCCTTCTTGTGCTCCTCCTCGTTCTCAGACACATCCTGGCTACGCTCTTTGCCAGTCTCAGAAGAGTCCACCGCAGTAGAACTGTCATCGCTCTCGGAAATGGATAGTCGCTCCACAGCGTCATCAATGATCAAGTTCTTGTACTCGTCTTCGGAGCTCTCGACGGTATCCTTAGAGCCACTTTGGTCGTCCGTCTCGCTCTCTGTCTCCTCTTCTTCCTCCAGGATCATCTCGAAGCCCATCGCAACCTGTTCTTCAGACGACAAGACCTTGGCCTCGACCTCAGAAGCTTGATCGATCTCGCCTTGGACCTCGGAAACACGATGAGACTCTTTTTCTTCTTGGACCTCCTCCTTCACGTCTGTCACCCTGTCCTCATCCACATGATCGACCTCCAAGGCCTCGATATAGATGTTCTCGACGGCCACAGTAGGTGAAGTTGTAACAGAGATCGAGACTGGGATAGGAGGCAAAGCTGTCTGAGGTGGCATGGGAACTGATCCAGGTGGGAGCGTCAACAGTGACAGCCGTGTACAGTGATTTGAGTCCCGATTAGAGGCCTTCTTGGGCGACATGGGCGCGTGGATGCCCTGAGTAAACATGGCGTGAGGTGATGAGGGCGATGGCGGTGCTGATTGGTTGTTGGACGAGGTACTGCCAAAGGAGGAGATGGAGCAGAATGAGGACGAGGACAACGAATGCTTGTGCGAGGACGAAGAGGACTGTCGGTGGTGGTTGCGTTGGTGTCCACTGCCAATGGGAGGCTCTGGCTGCGAGCATGTAGGTGGCGCAGGCAGGACAAAAGACTTTTGGACAGGACTCGAAACCAGGGACCTGATCATGGAGGCTCGCTCGGCCTTCATGGCTGCTGGATCGTGACCCTCATCCTGTGTGTTGGTGGCCACGGCACCCAGACGCGGCGAAGGTGTAGAGTTGCCACTGCGCGCCGTTGCAAGTGCCGACTCCTGTGATTGAGTGCGGGACCTTGCGGTCTTGGAGCGACATGCCAACATGACCTCTGGATCATGGTGCCTTGGGATGATCGAGATTCGCCGTGTTGAGCCACTTGAGAGTGAATGTGACAATGCTGCGCGTGTGGCTGGGCTGATGGGAGACTTGGGTGGCTCTGGTAGAGGCAGTGTTGGAGCCGTGGTCAGATCGGGCAAAGGCGACAAGGGCCGCTCTGACGTTGCGAGAGAGGGCGATGAAGGTGCTGGAGGCAGAGCAGTTGGTGGCGCCGTTGGAAAGCTGGAAAGAATATTGGATCGTGAGGAACTATGTCTAAGTCCAGTCAGAACTGTCGCGCCATTATATCGAGCAAGAGTGGAAATGTCGCGTGTATGGCGAATGCTCGTAATCCTTGCCAGAGATCCTTCCGTGATAGTGGTTGCCGTGGATGCCAGACCCATGGCAGCAATCTCCATCGGCGAAGGGATCTGAGTCGAGTGTCGGACAGAGACACTCGCAGGACGATGGATACTCCGAGGTGGGGGTGATACAACCAAAGATGACCTTGGGCTTGGACGATTAGGACTCATCGGTCTTGATGAGACGGGACTCATTGGCCGCGAGGGACTACCCATGAGTCGCTGTGAGCTGCGACGGGGCAATGTGATCATGGTCTCGGGCCGATCGATCACAATCGAAACACGGTGGCTGCTGGCTGTTGATGAGGAACCTTTCCGCTGACGAGGCACAACAACGGGGGCCTCGAAGGGGAAAGGCAGATTCTCGTCATCTACCGGCGTCATGGCCTCTGCTCGCTCCATGACTGTCCCAAAGCTGGCATAATCGGTTGACTGGGTGGAGACGGTGCTGTTCTTTCTCCGCCGTTCTTGACCAGGTGTAGGCGTTGAAGACAATAGCTTGGGCGTCATGGACCGCGGTGGAGGATTGAGGCTGACATGAGGGCCCTGGTAGAGCATTGCCTGGCTGCTTGCCAAGATGGATGGATGGACAGGCCGAGGAGGAGGTGAAGAAGAGGGGTTACTTGTGTACGAGAGTTGATAGTCGTATTGGCTTGGGATGACTGGGACGGAGGGCACGTCCATGGTGAGGGACGAGGCCGACAGATCGGACATTTCGGAAGAGTCTGAATAGTGTGTGCCAGGACGCGTGAGGTGCATGGTTCGGAACTGAAGGACAGTACCCTTAAGCTCCTTGAGCCAACCTGACATCTCGCTGGCCGAGTCTGCGAGCACGTACCAGTTCTTTTCTCCAGGACAAGTGATTTGGAGGCAATAGCGCTTGCCCGAAAAGATGTCGGTGACACAGACAATGGTGTCTGCACAGAGCGTGATCGATTCGAGCAGTGGGTGCTGCGGGTCCGACGACTTGAAGCAGTGGAGCGACTTTTCGTGGAGGATAAAGTAGCGGCGTTTCCATTGCTTGCGCGAGAAGAATGTGCGCGAAGAAAACTTTGTGAGGTATCCTGCGTATGTGGTTCCACGCTGCAGATGACGCACGCGCAGTTCTGGCATGGGAGGCGGGAGAGCGTTGGCCTTGATGTCAAATCCTGAGCCAAGTTTGTTTTCTGGCTCCTGAAGACTCAGTGTTGACACATGGCCGTTGACGTAGGCGCCCAGCGGGGATGACGGGAGGGATCCTGTTTGGCTCGGTATGCGTGTCCTCTGACGGGAGGTTGTGGAGGAGTTGTCGTCGTCTGTCAGGGGAGACATGGCTGAGTTGGACGAGTAAAACGAGTCGGTAGTCCCGTTTGAGGTTGTGGAGTAGGTTGAAAATGTGAACTTGGCTTTGCCTTCGTTACTCGGGTGGCGCGACTGGGTATATTGTGGGCGATGGTGCGAGAGTTCGTTGTTGTTGCTGGTAGGAGAAGAGGAATAGTGGTTGATGTGGAGTTGCTTGATGCTGAGATCAGACTGACTCCGGTTGGCTCCAAATAACATGTTGTTGGATGATGTATCGGAGGAATGGCTGTTTCTAGATCCTGGTCGGGGACGGAGAGCGTTGTGGAGTGAGGACAGAGCTCTCTGTGCGAAATGTGGATTGTCTTCCTTTGTCCTGCTTTTGCTGGGTGGTGAGGTGTGTGCCTGTTCAGAAGGACTCGAGGTGAAGGATGACTTTTTGCGAAGCATCTAGCTCGTGTGGTTGATGTGTGATGTTCTGTGGATGTTTTAGATCGATCAGGATATGGAGTTGAGCGCAAAAAATAGTGCGATGGATGCGAGTGCGTGAGTGAGGTTATTGTTGGAGGAGAAGACAGAGGAAGGGAAGGGAAGGGAAGGGAAGGAAGGAAGGAAGGAAGGAAGGAAAGGTGCATATGGTTAGTGGGTGCGCAAGAGTGCAGTAAAAGAGCAAGACCGAGTGCAGTGGGAAGAGTTGGAGTGGGAAGGAAAAGTGTGTGCCTGAAAGAGAGAGAAAGAAAAAAAATGTCGCCAAAAAAAGACCGACGCGAGTCGCGAACTTTTTTTTTTTTTTTTTTTTTTTCCCTCTCTCTCTCTCGCTATGTCTCGGCAAAAACACCATAATAAGCAACTTTATCGGTCTCATGCCCCTTCGTCATGTCTTTTGTCTTATGATAGTCTACTCACCGAAAGGTAAAAATAAAAGACGGTTGTTTGTCAGGTAGCTGTAGGGTAGCTGTAAGACAACACTAGCACGCCATGGTCGCTGTCTTTCTTGGATGCTGTTTGCAAATGAGCGATGATGTGAATGCAACAATAAAAAAATGAAAAAATAAAAAAAAGGTTGCGGTAAAGGAGAATGTGCTGGGAAAAAGTCCAAAAAATTGGCGGGAGGGTGATTCAGGGGAGAGGGTGCGAGAGAATGGGCGAGAGGGAATGAGAGAGAATGAGGGAATGGAAAGGTGAATGGGTGGAATGGAAAAGAGGAAAGAAAAAAAGGACAGGGTCCTTGCTTTGGTGTGGGTGGGTGTTTTCCGTTGAGGTGGGGTGCAGGATTGGGGCGGGTGCAGGAAAGGCACGAGTGGGTATGGGTGTGGGTGTACAGGTGGGTTTCGTGGTATGGGAATAAGGGAATGAACGAGTGAGGGAATGGATGGATTGCGGTTCTGAATGTCAAAAGGAAGGAAGAAGACGAAGAAGAGGGAAGTGAAAAGCTTCTTTCTCAGGGACGATGGGGGACAGAAAAAGCTTATCCTTTTTTTTTCTCTCTCCTCTCTCTCTGTCTCTCTATTCTAGCTTGCCACCGTCCCATGGTCACCTCCCAGGGCCATACCATGCCACGCCATGCGATGCCATGCGATGCCTTACCATGGTTGTTGAACTCTGTTGTGTTTGAATTGGCGATGTGCCGTTGGTTGGGAGTGTACCATGCCATGCCATGGCCGCTCGCACTTGTCGTCCATCGCCCTTACTTGCTTGCTTGTCGGTTGTTGTTACCCTCATGTCCTTCCTTTTCGTCCACCTCCGAGAGAGAGGAGACAAGATCGAGAGGGGTCTTGTTCGGTACTTGTGCGCAAGTACCCTCTCTGACAGCCTCCCTCCGTTTAGGTGGCCACTCGATCCAAGACAAGACCATCCACCGAATGCTATCCTCCGGTGATATGTTTGGGATGTCCGTGTCTTGTTGTTTTCTATCTCTTTTTCGCCGTTTCTCCACTCTTCTTTTTTTCTGGTAAAGTAGCGTACCATCACCCACATACTCACTTGACCTACGTTTGTCCTCTTCGTGTCGTTGTTTGTTGTTGTTGTTGTTGTTTTTGTCGGTCAAAATGTAGACACACTATTCTTTGTAGTTACTCCAGACAAAGGCAAGGGCCAAGACACGAGAAGAGAGAAGGGGAGGGTGAAGAACCAATTGGCCGATCGGATTCTCTTCCTTCCATCCAACACTTGTGGCACTAGCAAAGATGACTGACAATCTTTTTTCTTCGGGCATCCTGATGCCGTGATGTCCTGATCCAGTCACCCAACTTGGCGAAATATCTTGTTTCTCCCTACATTTCATCTCGCTTTCCTCGATGGGATGGGCTATTTGTGGCCTCCCCCCCTTCCGTACAGCAAGGGCTTGTTCTTGACTGTGGTTTTGTGCGTGCTGTCATGCTCTCAGTCCACTTCTCTCTGTCTTTTTGGTCAATTAACCATTGCTCACATCGACATCGACATCAACAACACCAAATACACCAATACACGCCGATACACACCAATACACACCTTTTGCCAAATGCCAAAGTGGGTGCTCTTTGAATATTGGATGTGCACTCGTCATCCAAAACATGCGAGGTGGAATGCCCTCATCATCTTGGAGGATGGGATGGATGGGATATAGATGAGATACATCACATAGCTCTCGCACAACAAGGGGGTTCTTCTTTGCAACTTGAAGAATAGTGAGAAGGAATGAACTACCAACCATGGACCAAGGGCCACGAGTAAACAATATGTTATGTGTGCTACAAGATCAACATCAACATCTCGGCCATCCTTTCCTCGATTTCCTATCCATCGATATCAGCTCAAATCGATGGATGTCGACTTGGGGAGGATAGAGAAGCCCCCCAGATAGTTTTTCTCTTCCCAGTCTTCTTCTCTCTCTCTCTCTCTCTCTCTCTCTCTCTCGCTTTCATTCTCAACACTCAACCCACAACACATGGATGGGTAGATAGATAGGTGTATCGTGAAATGTCATCATGCAGGATGACATTTGCCTCCTTACTTAACGGGGTGTACCATGCTCTCGTGCTGTTTTTTTTTTTTTTTTTTTTTTTTTTGCACTGCCTTCTTCATCTTTTCCTCAATATGCAAACTTGGACTACTAGTACACCCCGGGCCACATTCCTTTAGATCCCTCGGAGCTGGACCCGGACCCCGGCACAAGTTCCAAGAAGTTTCTTCGCGAAATGAAATGAATGAAGCAAAGCGTTGCGTTCTTGAGCTTCTTAGTTTCCCAAGCCCTGTCTGTCGTATCTCCAACCATCAAAGGCGCTCTTTAGTCTGGTCTCCATCAACAACAGAAAGAAAAAGAAAAAACGCGCCATTGACATCTCTCTTCCTCCGACGGTTTCCGTTTGAAGAGATAGTCTAGTGCTTTGATGGTCTTGTTGTGGGTCGACCCAAGGCCTATGTACTTTTTTGTCTGTGCAACTCCACAAAGGAGAGGATAACAACGACAACAAAAAAAAAAAAAAAAAAAAAAAAAAAAAGTCGACGATGCACACTATGCTCGACAACCATCGGATGATCCGCCTGTCTTGCAGGCTTGGCTATTATTTTTCATATGCTAGCTTGTCTGTTCCCTCCATTTGCCCAACACGAATTGCTATTGCATTTTTGGGGCATTGCATATTCGTGTTTGTTTTGCGAGGCAAAAAATGGCTGTCAGGCCACCTTCACATCAGCTTCCCTGTCTCTTGCGCACACGCACACGCACACGCAGAATAGGGACACATATTTAGATGACCAACTTGTTTTCCGCTTGTTGCGCGGGGTTCGAGATGGAAGAACAGCGTAACATTTCACAACGCAAACACCGATCGATTGCTGACAAGTGCGAATCATGATACATATCTGTGTCTGGCTTATGTGAGGCGCACACTCGACAGGGCCTATGGCTGACCAATTGCATTCGCTCACGAACTTTTTTTTTTATTCTGGGAGAGAGAAGCGAGAGCCTTTTTCTTCTCTCTCTGTCTCTCTCTCTCGTCTCTTCGACACTGGACACTTTACCCAAATACAATTCTCCCATCACTCCTCCGAGAGTTGACGCGTATATAGACTGGAGCCACTTTACACGGACACGGACACGACCAAAGAGTTTGTTTTTGGTCAGGGCCTAGGCACCTTCCTTTCAATAGGGATTCGCGCCATCAGTCCGTGTCTCTTCTCCCGAGGCGACCTATGATCAGCGCGACTTTGTAGCCGATCCTTTATGGTTTGCACGGCTAGTATAGGTTGTGTTTTACAAACATATTTCATGGTCGAGAACGCAGTTGTCATATATTTATGGGCCATGCTCATAGGATAGCACATGACGTCGATATGCAATTACGCGAAACAACAGCCCACGAGTCACGCTTAATTGCACATTGAGTTTCTGCCAGCGGACGATCCTCTGGCATGATGACAACATGACGGAATTTCTGAAGGGGAACAGTGCGGTGTTTGTTCGCTCCCATCCATGCAACCATCGCCGTATCACTGCTTTTTTTACCTCTTTCTTTCTCGCTTTATCAATCTTCCAATCACATTTCTCCACTCTTCACATTCATAACGATACAAATGTCTTCACTTGGAGAACGCATTCAGACCCTTGTCAAGGTACAAACAACACACTCATACATCTCAAGGACAGAAGTACAATCTCGGGGGTGGTCACCTCCAGTCACATACAATGGCGGCCTTCACTCGTACAATCAGGGAAAAGAATCATCGGCACCAGAACAACTCATTCGACCTTCCTTCTTGCCTACCTTCAACTCTGGATATCCTTCGAGTAGGGCCCTCAATTCGCCTGGTGGGTGGGTCATGTAGTGCTGCTGATCTGCACACTCTTCTACCTGCCCTACTGGCTTACGTTCCGCTACAGCGCCGGTGCTCACTGGTACACACGCGCCTTCCTCGGTGCCATTCTCAGCTATGGAGTTGTCGTCTACAAGTCGTTCCCTGTAAGTCTCGAGGCCTCTCGTCAAACCACCCTTCTCATTTAGTATTGTCAGATCAACGAAGGCGACAACACTATTGCACTTTGGGAAGCAAAGACCAGCCAGAGTCAGAACCACGTTCAGGAACCACCACCGACAGCCAACTTCCTCTGAGTGACATATTGATATTAATACCAAACTGGGATCTCAGTCTGGGACAGAGAAAACGGCGTTTTCGGTTTGGTTTGACAGACCGTGGGACGAAATCGTTAACCCAAAAGTCACAACGATTTGGACTTTTGGTCTGGGTCATGGAGCACAGCTCTCATAATCGCAGGATTAGCAAAAAAAATCGGCCAACACAGGGGGAAGGCCCAACCAAAGAAAGCGCATTGATAACGCTTTCAAGTCTTGGCGTTTTTTTTCTTATCCTATGTCCCGATGGAAGGAACTGCTACTACATGGCAAGAAAGAACTCTCGACGATCGAGTTGCTTACTATGGGCACTTTGGTCATTCTTACTACGAAATAGGAAATCCAATTCAACGCACAGTTCCTCCAGGCAGCGTTCACAGAAGAAAACACACTGTACTTCCTAATGGCCATCTACTGGTGGCGATCGACCCCCATGCTCGGTAAGGATTTGATCGCACGACCTTTAGTTGCTCGGCTGTCCGTAATGATACTTGGCGACTAAACAACCATTCTACTGGATAAACACAGCCCCGTTGATCCCATACGCCGTGTTCGCCATCTTCAACGCACTCACATTCGTTAGGACCAACATTCTCGCCTTGGTTTCTGGTGATGCTAACACCGCTCAGGCTTCCAGTCTTTCAAAGACAATCGAGAGCATTGTGGACAACAATCACAACGTTGCCATGTCTGCCGTGGCTCTCTTTGAAATCGTTGGTGTCATGGGATCGCTTATCCTGGGAGCGTTGACGTAGGTCGATGATTCTCTTTTTTTTTTTTGGAGGTTCGACAAGACATTCTTGATGAAGCTAAACTCTGTTTATTTTTTTCTGCCGCCTTGGACATACGTAGCTTCCAATCCTCCTTCCTCTCGCCTATTGTGTACGCGTTCTTCTTGCGGTTCCGCTACTTTTTCAACCCTCACACTCGGTCCGCCTTCACGTTGCTCCAGGCTCGTCTGGACGGCCTGGTCTTGAACAACCCCAAGGTGCCTCCCCAGGCCCTCAAGGCCTATAGCATGGCTCAGCGTGCCCTTGTGCAGTTTGGCCGCGCTGCCGTCCAGCAACCTGGAGCCCAGGTTCCCCCTGTCCCAGCTCCTGCTCAATAAACGGCTCCCTCTCTCTGTCTTCATCTCTCGCGTATCACGCATGAACAAACTTGAAAAATAAATGCAAGAAAATTAAACAAATGTGTTTACATCCGAACACGGCTGGGGCCCACTCACGGTCACTCACTACTATCACTGTATGTCGATGCCAGTGTCTAGTCAACGGACACTTTGAGGCTCGATGCCATAGCTGTCGGCCACAGCCTTCTCTGTTTCGCCAAACACAGAGCCGCTCTGATTGACTTGTTTTCAAGCACCAAAAGTCCAAAAATACGCTTGTGTAGCATGTCTTGATTTTTGGTGCCTTCCATTCTTTCTGTCTTTCTTTCTGTGCCCAATCTCAATCTCCCTCGCCCGCTCGACCTCACCCAACGGTTGGGCCCACGGTCCACTCCCCTCCTCCCTCTCCCTCTCCGTCCTCGCATAATGACGGTGGCAGAAAGACGAAAAAGGAAGGGAGGGAAGGTTCTCTGTAATAGCCCTCAGGTCATGATGACATACGTTCTACTTTCCAACACATTTATATCTTTCCTTTGGTTCTCTTTGTCTTTTTCTTCTTCAATTCTTCTTCATACCTTCCACTCACACCCACTCTCCCATTACTCTCCACCCACACCTCATTCACATTCACAATGGCAAGTGATGTTCATCTGCATGCACCAACCGACAAGCATGTGTAACCACCTCATCCCTTTCTAACTTGACAAAAACATACAACCTCCATTTATTGCTCTCTACTCTAGTCCCAAGGCACATCCTTCTCCGAGTCCCAGATCGTCAACATCAAGCAGCAGTTCAGCGCCATGGACGCCGACGCCGACGGTCTCATCACCCAGACCGAGTTTCTCGCCTCGCTGCAGAACGCGACCCGCAACCCAGACGACTACGACACCGAGCGCTTCTTTGCCGAGGCCGACAAGAACAAGGACGGCAAGATCAGCTTCCCCGAGTTCCTCGAGGCGTGTGAGCGCTTGGGGCTTGGAGGCCAGAAGGTGGGAAGTGGACTTCAGGGCAAGAAGGACCAACGCGAGATCGATGCCATCTTCAAGGCGTTTGACTTGGATGGCAATGGAGTCATTACGGCTGAGGAGCTGGGCAAGGTGCTCAAGCAACAGGGCGAGAATCTGACCAAGGAGGAGCTGGATTCGATGATCAAGGCTGCAGACCGCAACGGGTAAGGAAAGCAAATCCCCATGTGGGATAAGACACAATGCACATTGTCTTGTATTGGCATATTTTTTTTTTCTTTCTAACCCTCTCCACTTTTCGCTTTTTTATTTATTCGTGGGGTGCCATCTTAGTGATAATGTCATTGACAAGGAGGTAGGAGGCGTTTATAAACATAAAGAAGAAAGCAGGTTATAGATGTTATGGCCTTTCGAGCGAGTTTACTCACCCTACGTTTTTTTTTCTGTGTTTCGTATTAATAGGAATTCGCCAGAATGGTCTAATCGGGTCTAGCCAGATTCAATGCGGGTTCATGACAGCTGAGATAATCCATTTAGCCCAACTCCCCCGAGCCCCCAAACAGCATCCATTTCTTTAGTTCAGAAGCCACATCATTTGTAAATACATTTAAGACACCTCGAAACAGTGTGGTATTTTGGATATTTTTTTTTTTAATATTATTATTACTGTACTGAAGCAACTATCTAAAAATGCAGCAAGCCAAAAAAAAAAATGAAAATTGGATGGGTATATGGTATGGAATGATTGTGTGTTTGTTGGGAGGGGGAAAAGAAACCTCTCCACTTTAGGCCATGGTGGCCTGCATGAGCTTGCGTCCCTTGCGCATGTGTGCCCAAAACAGCAAGCCCGCAAAGACCACACACACCACCTGCAGCAGGGTCGCGATCCGGAAGCTCGAGTTGTAGCAGTCATGTCCCAAGCAGGTCATGTGGTTGTCCGAATCAGCGCCAGCCTCGGCGGCAGGCATCTTCTTGGCGGCGCGGTCGTAAAAGATGCCGTAGACCTGGTTGGCAATGATGGGGTTGAACCCGTTCAGCACCATGACTAGTCCACAGGCCGTGCCATAGTACTTGTTGCCGAAAAAGTCGCGGGTCATCGAGGCGAACAGGGCACCGGTGGCGCCGTAGGTGGCGCCGATCAAGCACGAGCTCACAACCAGGGCGGGCATCGAGACCATGCCGGTAGTGAAACCCATGATGGCGAGGGGGATCAGGATCAAGATCTCAGAGCCAAAGAAGAAGACAGAGCGGGAGATGCGGTAGTGGTTGATGACCCAGTCCGAGATCACGCCCGAGGCCAGACGGCCCAAACAGTTGCCGATCGAGATGAGCGAAACGTGGAGACCGGTCAAGGATACAGAGCGGGTCACGGTGCTGGGGTCGTTGGGGTCCAGGATCGCGTGCACGATCGAGTCAACGTTGTTAATGTACGAGAAGCCCTGCTGGGAGACCTGGGCAATGACAAAGAACCAGAAGGTGGACTCACACAAAATGGCACGGGGCTTCATGTCAATCGAGGTCAAATAAGGGTTGACCCAAGTCTTGCCTGGCGCAGTCGAAGTGATGACGGGCTCGGTCGAGGCGGGGGCGGTTTCGCTAAGGATGGTGTCGCCGGGCAAGTGGCGGGTGCCAGTACGCTCGATGCCAGACTCTTTATCAAGAGTGGTAGTGGAATGGTTCCAGCCCTCGCGGCCGTTGACCATCGAGGGGGTGTAAGTGGTGCTGCGGGACAAGGCCTGGGCGGGGTTGGTACCAGTGGTCTTTTCGTTTGTCTCGTTGACAGTGATGACAGAGGATGAACCAGAGTCGAGGGACTTGACCGCGGGCTTCTTGATCTTGACCATAAAGACGGCAGCAATCAAGTAGATGGCGGTGGTGATGACGGTCAGGAAGAGCAAGAACTGCTGAGTGGCCTTGGTGCCCTTGAGGGACGAGGTGGGGTCGGGAACCTCGCCCTCGCCCGAGAAAAGATGGGTCTTGATCTGGGAGAAGAGAGTGGCAGAAAGGCCAAAGAAGGCGAGCAGGATACCTGAGACAGTACCTGAGGTGGTAGCGGGGAAATTAGCCATGTTGGCAGCAAGTGCAGCCAAGTATCTATTTCGTTGCATGGGTGGGGTGATGTGGGATAAGTTGTTATTAATACCGACGATTGTCGAGAAAAGACGAAAGAGAAGAAAAACGCGGACCGTCAAATAATCCAACGCATCCCAGGGGTGGAGAAACAAAACGAGCTGACACTCAATTGAGATCGTTTGACTCATGACAAAATAGCTGAACCTGGTCAAAACGCAAAACAGGATTCGTTTTTTTGGTCGATCAATAACACGAAAGAGAAACTTACCCAGCTGTACTGGCAACACCAGCAAGGCAGTAAAGAACCATGAGGAAACCGAGGCCGCCCCAGGCCTTGGCATAGGCAATGTACATGCCACCATAGCCGAGGAAGGTCAGAACACTGGCGGTGATCATGGTGGCGCGCTCGCCGTAGTGGTCGTAGATAGGACCAACGATCAGGAAACCGACGTACATGGAGGTGTCGCCAATGGCGGCGAGCAGGTTGAGGTTGCTGGAGGTGAAGCCAAAGCGGGCCTTGAGGTCAGTGCCAAAGGAGGCGAAGCTGAAGAGGGAGCCAGAGAGAGCCATGACCAGGATGCCAATCACCAGCGAAGAGTATTTGATTGTCCTTTCGGACAGAGCCAATGATGCAAACATTGTCGATCAATCGATTAAACTCGTGTTTATGTGGTGTTGTTTGTTTGTGTGTGTGTGTGCGTGTGCGTGTGTGTGTATGTGTGTGTTATGCAGATCAGAAATGGATGAAATGTCGTGATGGAGAACTGTAGTGTGGATCGAGGGGGAGTAGTCAACAACAACTGAAGAGGAGGGGTATGGTATGACTGGACGGTATGGGTATGGGTATGGGTATGGAGAGGCTGACTGACAAGTGTCGTTGTTGAGGATGAGAAGAGAAGGAAAACGATCGAAATGGCGGAATGGGTGGTGTCTTTTTATATGAAAAAAGCAACCTTCAACATTCATTCACCGCTTATTTCGAGAAAACGAGAAAATACCGAACAATCGCCATCCACCAGATCAACGCAGTCAGTTCCAGATGAGACGAACAAAGTGTCCGCAGAAGAGCGGTGGTAAAAAAAGCACTGGACTCGAACGTACAATATGAGGAATATGAGAGGACATCGAATGGCTTTTCTGGCTATTTCTTTTTTTTTCTTTTTTTTTAAGTTCACTCGTTTCTTTTGTGTAACCATCGAAGGCGGCAAAGATGAGAGAGAGAGGAGACTTTGATTCCTCCTCCTAGGAAGAAAAGGGGCAGCGGCACAGTCGCCCACGTTCAGGTTGCAAGCAACAGAACAATTTTTGTCCGCAGTGCAAAAGTCAAGGCAACACACACCTGCACTCCCGTGCTGCCCGCACTCTGTACTCTGCTTCACATACACAAACACACGCACCCCTTTGTCACTTCAGAACCACAATGGTGTGTTCGCTCCTACATTCATCACGACGCGCTCTGTCCTATCGTCATGCGCACGCCCATTTTTGTGTGCCATCAACGCCATCAAATGTGGGCAATCTGATCAATAATAGCTACAAAAAAAAAGCGGTGACTCTGGACTTATTGGGGGCATGCGCATTGATCACAATGTTCCAGGGCTGAGAAGCAAGTAAGGCTCCGCTTGTTCGTTTTGTTTGGGAGCAATCAGTCGTGCATGTACTAGAACATTAAGGAGGGTCCCCCCATCATCTCGACGTATGTATGGTGTGCGCTGAGGCTGAATGTAATAACCGCGGTGGTAAGCGTGACATGGCATGGGCCGCATGGCGTGGTTCAGGGTGAATAGATCAAATCTGTTTTGTTTTCTTTCTTTAGAGGACATCCGATGAACACTTCTTTTGGCAATGAAAAAGGAAAACCTTGGCTCTTGAGTACAGAGACACAATGATGAAACTGTGAGAAAGGAAACAGACCCGAGAACAAAAAATTGCTTCCGTTGAACTGGTTGCCGCATAAAACCGATCCAAAGCGCAGTGCATGTGTGTGTAAGTCTGTGTGAGTGAGGTTGCGTATATGAAGTGGGCCAAGAACAGAAATACGCCCAACATGCAACAGACAATACGTACTCCAAAAAAAAACAGGTGGGATCATGGGCCGAGGATGAAATGAGATGCGGATGAGCCAACAGAGTTCAACCACCATGAACCATGGAGGATGGTGAATGATGGTGGGGAGTGAAGAATGGTCAAGAGACCCTGCGGACATCGAATGGGAAAGGAGTCAAGGATTTTTTTTCATATTAATCTCTTTTTGTGACCTATTCAAATTCTATTCATTATTAACCCTAAAATGTCGTCGTCTTTTTGGATTTCGTTATTTGGCCGATTTGTTTCTTCCCCTTTTGTCTTCTTTCTTTTTGATGGAAGAGAGAGAGAGAAACGAGCCAAAGAAACGAGTCAAAGAAACGAGTCAAAGAAAAAAAAAACGAGGCCAAGAAACGTAGTCAAAGAAACGAGTCAAGTCTGGCATGTCGCCATATCCCCATCTTCTTGTTCTCTCGTCCTTTTTTCTTTCTTCTCGTCAACGTGCTCCTTACCACCAACCACATTTGCACTAGACTAGTCTCACTGTGGATTGTGGTGCATCGTGCATATTTGCTGCTTATTTCTTCCTCCTCGAACTGATTGATCAACACAACAACATTAAAAAAAAAACACCCTTCGAAACCTTATTCAATTTGTGAACCCAAAAAGGAAGCTTGTCGCAAAACATTCCCAGGGGTCCAAACTCTCTGCTAAAAAACCAGCCAGCAAGACAGTAACGGTTCCTAATCTTATCCCACCTAGAAGAAGGGCACGTATGAACCACGGCGTCCATGGTTCTAGCGCTCATACGTCCTGATGTGTATGCCCTGTTGAGTTCAATAGTAGTCAACCACTACATCCTCCAAGCTATATCCATAGCTCTCTTCTTCCTGGTGGAGGAGAAATGTAGGTATGGATCAGGGCAACATCAACTAGCGTCGGTATGCGTGTTGAACATTTGTGCTCTCGGGATCCCTGCTCATCTTGATAGTAGTGTCTAGAGAATAGGGTGCCATCTTGGTCGTTGACATCTGACATTTGTGTCGACCCTCTTTTCTGAAGAGAGGTGTTCCATTATCCAGCTGAGTAGCCTCTGCCCAGTGTTTGATCCGAGTAAGCTCTGCCTTTGAAGGTCATTTCAGAGAACGGGCACCTTCATATCAAGTGTTTGAGTACGATTTCGTCGCTCTAGCGCATGCAGCCCAAAAAATAAAGTGAAATAATTGGCACGTGACTTCATGCGTCCAAAAGTCGCAGCAAATTGATTCTTGTTTCTTTCACCCACTCACCCTCGACCACATTCACCATGGACACCCCAGACGACATGTCATGGAGGGACTCGTCTAGAGCCGACAGTCCTTCTTCACATGTCATGACGGAGGACTTTGAGGATGAATCGCAGGAGTGTCCATCATGCGGCAGCCGCAACAGCACTGTCGACGAATGGGAGACAACCATCTGCACTGGATGCGGCCTTGTACTTGAAGAATCTCCCGTCGTCATCAGAGAGTCAGACACAATCAAGTATCAGCTGAAGAAAGTCGATGCACACGGCAGACCAGGATCTACAGCCGTATACCGCACACACGGATGCGTGTCCCACTCGGCCTACACCAAGGACAGGGAAACAATCCGCAAAAAGTTTCTCGATCTTCGATCACATCAGGCCAAGCAAGCCATTCAAGCCGCAGGACGACTCGTCCAATCCCCCATCCCCATCATGGATCGAGCATTTCACCTGTGGAGGGCTGTGTACGGCAAGTGGCAGGTGAAGGCCGGAGACCACTTTGATTGCATGGCTCTCAGCTGCCTCTATGTTGTCTCCAAGGAAATGAACAAGGGTGTCTCCCTCATTCGCCTTGCTTCCGTCAGCAACCAATCTCACCTGAGAATCGGAGCCGTCTTCAAGAGGGTCTCCAATGTCCTGCTGAAGCACAAGCTGATTGACCTCGATAAAACCGTTTACAGCAACGAAGACAGCCACTGGATCGAACTGACTCGGCTCTTGGAACTGCGGCGCGACGAGATGCCGAAAGCACTTCAGGAAACATTCGACCCCTCAACAGACTCACGGACTCGTCTCTCTCAGCTCAAAGAAATCTTGGCAGTGTCTCAAAAGGTGCTTGCCATCGTCATCGAATCCGGTGTCGCCACCGGGAGACAAGTCTCGGGAATTGTGGCTGCCTGTGTAGTTCTCGCTCTTCAGTACCATCTCAAATCGAAAACACGTCGCCCGGCGGGACTGATGGAGTGGGCGATCGATTTCTTCATGGTTACTGATTCCAGGATCAGACTCCAGATGCGGGAAGTCGAGTTTTGCATGATTGACTGGATTAAGCGACTGCCGTACGTGCCCAAGAAAAGGTTCAAGCCCTCCGAAATTGTTGACTACATGGATGAAGTCTTTGGCTACTTTCAGAATTTCCACGCCGACAACCAGGCCATCTGGAATGCCGTCGACAGACTTGTGGTTGAGGACGAAGAGGAAGAAGAAGTATACGAGGCGGAGGAGGAGAATGACGATTCACTTGACGCAGGAACACCTGTTCCTGATCAGGAGGTAGAACTGTTGGAGGAAAACTTGCTAGTGGACAAAGTGCCCGAGCTACTCCAAGCAACATTTCGCGCAGGCTTGGAAGCCACTAGAAGAGAAAAGACTGAGGTGAATCGAGCCGCAGTCTTCTTGCCGAGATCCTTCAGAGCCAGTGAAAGACAGCGGGCGAGGCAGCAGAAGCGACTATATATCGCCAAGGAGTCTCTCGGGTTGGTGACCAAGAGCACATCCGAAGAAGCAAGACCTCGCATCAAGGCGCAGGACGAAATGGTCAAGCATATGAAAATATTGCTGAAACTCGGCACACGGACAGAACAGGAACTTGTCGATGCTACACCCGACATATTGTCATACTGGGCCAAAAAGGACGCATCGCCCATCGCGCCAGACCACGATTTGGACGCGAAAGAGCTGTCAGATAAAGACTTGCCGGAGGAGGAATGGCAGCATATTGTCAGAACGGACCAAGAGAGAGACGTTTACTGGAGGGTCATGGGTCCCGATATTGTGCTTGGCGAAGCTACTAACAAGAGGAATGCAGAGTACAACGAATGGAAAATCGAGTACAAGAAACGCAAGAAGGATGGCACGTATGTGGACATTCGTGAAAAACCAGTTCAGGCCAAGGCTAAGGACACTCGTCCCAAGTCGTCCAGGTTGAACTATGCCGCCCTGGAGGAATTAAGACGAGAAGAAGAGGAGGAAGAGCGACAGGCAAGTCTCGGCAAGAGCGCTCATGGAGTCAAGGAGACCGTCCAAGGAGCCAAAAAGACCGTCCAGGAAACAATCGAAAATCACATCGAACCCGAAGACAAGGGAGAAGACGAAGACGAGGAAGCCGAGGAGGACTATGGGGAGGAAGACTATGGAGAGTACGCCAATCAACACGGTGAAGGGGCCTACGAATGGGAGATGGAGGAAGATTACTAATAATCCACTCTCACGGCCTAGGGCGCCTGTCCCCCGCATGTAGTTTTAACTGTATATCATTTGGTCGATAAACCACCTGTATTTTGTATGTAAACCACATGTATTTTATGCTAAAACCGGATCAGAATCTTGGCGAGCTAGAGACAATATGCCAAGGTTTGTTTGTCGATGGACTACAGAACATGTACAAGAAGAGAAAAAACGTTGTTGTCGTTGCACAAATTCAGCGCTTTGGGACAGAGCCGAGGGACGATCGATGCAAATGCGACCCCGACAGGCGAATATTTCACGTGGGGAAGGCGAGATTCGAATTTGCTCGGTCCACTCGGAGGTGGGTGGGCGTGTGTGAAACAAGCAACCAACCAAGCCCTTTGTCCCTTATTCATCCTCATTCCATTCCATCACCTACCCCTCTTTCATCTATTTGGTCCGCGCTGGTTCTTGGGCTTGGTCTGTCTGGTCTGGTCATCAGTCATCTTCCTCCACATACTCTGCATACACTCGTATCCACATTCACCCTCTCATCAGATCATTGTGCGCAATCCGACATCACATATACCCCTGCAGGAACACTCACACGACCCAACTACACCATATAAAAAATATCCCAGCCATGCCAAACACATTCTCAAAGATGTCTATGTACAAGCTGGTGCCCGCCAAGTATATCAACCGCCTCAACCTCGAGCTACAGCGGACATTCTTGGTAGTGCTCTCGCTGCTCAAGACTCACCGCCGCAAGGCTATCCTGCTCTCCATGGGACCCTCCACCATCCTCAAGTTTATTACGGTCATGCTACCCATCATCAAACTCATGCCCACCCTGATCAAAGCGGTCCGGACACTCTCGTACTTCGCCAAATCCAACTCCAACAACAACGGCAATAACAACCGCAACCGCAACAACGCCCTCGCCAACCGAGACGCCAACAATGCAGCAGCAGCAGGCGACGGCATTGGCATGTCCATGGACGAGCTCAACGAGATCCTGTGGACGCCAGCCGAGGACATGTACTGGGAGAGAGTGAACGCCATGGTCACACGGTTCGGACTCTGCAAGACTCTTGGAATCACGTTGGCTGGGGTCCGCCCAGGGCGGGTCGAGGTTGTGATGCCCTTCCGCACCGAGGTGTCAGGAGAAGGAGGTGCATTCCATGGTACAGAATCAAGATTTTTCGATCGCTATTGTTTGGATAATTTTGCTTTTACTCACATAATCTTCCGGGGATTTTTTTGGATCTTTTTTTTTCTCCTCATCCAACAGCCAGTTTATTGCCAACCTTGATCGCGCTGACGAGTCAATTGACAGGAATGACACTCTTGCCACGGTATTTCACGCTAAAGCCGATCGATTTCAAATGCAATATTCTCTCAGACTGTGATGCTTCAACATATCTGCTTGTCGCCCGAGGAGCCGTGGTGGTGAGAGGCGACCACTCGATCACGGTCAAAGTTGAGGTCTTGAAGGCCAGTGGTTCAGGAGACGTCTCGGCCACGTCCCCCTCGGCGTCAGGACCTAGCTTGTTGTCATGGCGAACCTGGGTTGGATCTTCAGCGCCACCGTCACCGTCAATATCGATGGCGGAACAGGTTTTGATCCCTGGAACAGGCATTGAGCGGAGCAAGTTTACTATCTGTGCATCTGGCACACAGACCAGTGTCGTGGTCCGAGCCGGCACGGACGCCAACGACGAAGAGGACAAGGAGATGAAGCGGCTCAAGAAGGAGCGGGAACAGCATTTGCAGAACCTGAAGCGATCCACATCAGCATCATCGTCGTCTTCATCTCAAATCTTGCAGTATCAACAGCAGGAGGAGTTTGACGCTGACACTGAGATGGACGAGTCTACAATTATTCTTGGAGACAGCCTCAGAGTTAGTTCTCCAACACCCACACCGCCTCGTTCACCGTCACCGCTTTTGACGACGGTGACTAAGCCTGTGGCATCGTCTCCAGTCTCGTCTCCGGTGGCCTCAACAATTGAGAGATCTTCTTACAGCGAAGTGTCTTCACCTTCATCGTCGACAGTTCTGGTCGAGTCATCAGAACAGGTCGCCAACAGCACTAGCAGCATTCACAGGATCCTGTCGTCAACGAGCTCATCGTCCAAAGTCGCCACCACCACGAGCACGACTTCATCCATCCCAGTGTTGTTTGGTTCAGCTCTTCGACAGGACACGGACGTGAGCGACACTGATCACTCTCACCAACATCACCATCATCATACCTATGACGCGACAAGTGACACTGAAGCCTGGCAAGGACGCTAAGATCCTCAACTGTCGTCTTTAAAATAAACCATAGATACCATAAAGAATCACGTTCATAGTGTCTTCCTGCGATCCACGATATCTCACAATTGGGGCAACGCCACAACGAGTCTTTGATTTGTCGATTTATTTCTTTCGGCTTGAATGGATTCACAAGGGCCAGAGTAGAAAAAAAAAGTTGATTGTGTGTTGTGTGAGAGAGAATAATCCACCCATAATATATTTACGAACGGGGCTTCTCCTTCTTCTCCTTCCACAAAGCGAGGAGGGAGACACCGGAGACCTTGACGACCTTGAAACGGACACCGGGCAAATCACCGACGCTGTATGGTAGGGAAAAAGAAGAGACGAAATAAGTTAGTATGGGCTGCAGCTGGAGGAAACAAAAGGTGGCTCGAAAAAATAAGTAGATTATGTAACTTACGCGTGACCGGAACGACCGAAACCGGCAATGAGGACCTCGTCGTTCTCATCGACAAAGTTCAAGCAACCATCGTTGGGGACGAAAGCAGTGATCTTCTTGCCGTTCTTGATGAGCTGGACACGGACACACTTACGAATAGCAGAGTTAGGCTGCTTGGCCTCAACACCGCTATATTTCAGAAAGAGATGGAAAACATGAAAAAAGACGTTAGTTTTCTGTTTCTCGATCGAGGGTATGTTCGTCCTGAATAGTATGAGGTTGAGATTGACGCTTCCAGGTTCACCTAAAGTAAACAACTGGCGCTTTCCTTGTTGCGAATGATGAGCTTGTTTGCTTGAAAATTGCGGTGCCGAAGTTGTTCGCTGTAGTCGCCACGTTGTCGCGAGTGTACAATTGTTGAGCAGTCCTTAATATTCAGCGATCATGCCGCCTTGAACAAAAGTCGGGTTTAAGAGTGATTCGCCCATGATGTTGTTTCCTTCGATTGCTGTCCTTTAAACTGTTTGGTTGGATCCCGGCTCCTTATGCCTCCTTGTGTCGTGTTCGCTTGCAGTCGAGAATACGTACATCTTCTCGAGAACGATGCCCTTAGCGTGGGAGGAACCACCGAAGGGGGAGAACTTGAAAGCAGTGCCGAGGGCCTGCTTCTTGTAGTGCTTATCAGCCCAACGGTTCTCACGGCGAGTGGTGCGGAGCTTGCGAGCGGCCTGGAGACCTCTTGGTTTTCCTTTACCTATTGTGTCGAAAGAGATTCACAAATACTGCATGAGTGTTTCGTCCTTTGGGTGATTGAGATTGATGGCTGGATTTGATTTGATGATGGTGTGTGCTCCTGATATGAATCTGCTCCAATTTGATGTATTGCATGGCCGGAGTAATTGCTGGGTAGTTGAGTTTTCTTTGTTGAGATCCCTATTGATGTTTGTTTTGTGATGGATGCGCTCGTCCTGCTTGCCGATGCTCTGGTGCTGTAGATCTTTAATCCTCCAGTCACCGTTTTCAGTTCACTCTCGAGCTCCACCATTCTCCTTTGACCAAGACAAAAGTCCCATCAATGTAAGGCTCTGCCCACGTCTGAAATGAGATCGTGCCGCCATATGATGAATGCTCCATCAGCGGTTCACTCTGAATATTTTTGTCGATAGTTACGGTCCATAATGGGATGTCGAGATTGTCGATATTGGCTCCTCCATGGATGACTCCCATTTGCACTCGATGGATGGACCGATGGTTGGCTGATAGTGTATGTCTCTATGGATTGAATATCCAGCCGGGGATTGACAGCAGTAACGTGACTTCACCCATGATGAAAAAATGAAAGAGGAGGAGCACTGAACTTTCGGCAAGACAACTTTATTTGTTTGGTCATGAGACCCTTAAGCGTATCGAATTCGAGAATAATGTCTGCGCCCAGCCTGGAGGTGAATTGAGGTTTGAACACAATCGAAGGCCTACCGCTGTCTTACACCAAACACATGTACTCACCCAGTGTGGTGGACGATGAATCAATGAGATAAGGACCCAACAACGAATACGTCATGCCTCGGTCATTACCGACGGTTGAAGTCACAGTAGCGTATAAAAGTTGGTGATATTTGAACGAACATTTGGTCTCACAATTTGCGATTTTTCTCTCTTGTTCTTTATTCTCGCCATTCTCGCTCCATCGCAACCACAACCACAACCACAATAATCGTCATCTCACCGTCTACCGAAAAGCAGTTTTTTTGCACCCATGAAACATATCGTCGTTGTTGGAGGGTCGTACGGAGGAGTTGCCTGCGTTAAGGAACTCCAGAAGCACATTTCTAAAGATGCAAATGTTGCTATCACACTCATCGAAAAGTAAGCTGCACCGCACATATACTTTTTCTACGTGCTAAGCAGACCAATGTTGCCAGAGTGACGACTTACGAAGCCATTGCAATATAATCGTGTAGGCGAGATGCAAGATATCACTGTGTGGCCTCGTACCGGGCACTGGTCCAGGCAGATTTTGCAAAGAACCTCTGGATTCCCTACACCAACCTCTTTCCGCCAGGCTCCCCTCACAAGGTTGTGCGTGGCACAGTGACTGAGGTCCATGGCGATCACGTAGTGATGGATCTTGATGGCTCGATTCACAAAGTATCGTTTGACTACCTTGTGCTTGCCACTGGCTCCTACATCCCTGCACCAGCCAAGTTGAAGGCCCAGAGCTCTGCTGAGGGGATCGCACTCATGGACAGGATTCGGGCGGACCTTCAGCTCTCCCAGAGCATCGTCATTGTCGGTGGGGGTGCTTGCGGCACAGAGTTTGCCGGAGAAATCAAGTACGCTTATCCAGACAAGTATGTTGCTCTGATTCACGACCAGCCATCCCTTGTCGACTACCCAAGATTCCCGCAGAACTTTAAAGACAAGGCGCGCGAGTATCTGGAAAAACGAGGTGTGGAGGTGATCCTGAACGAGCGTGTCGAGATTGAAGGCCTTAGCCGTGACCACCCTTGCCAGCGTGCACACAGAACTATCTCGCTCAAGAATTCTCACAGGGTCATTGAGAGCGACATGCAGTTCTTCTCCATAGGTATCGAGGTCGACACAAACTACATGCATACCCTCCAGCCGGCTACTGCTGCTCAGACCAAGCGAGATTCTGGAATCCCATTCGATGTTGGTTCAATTATCGACACCAAGACCAGCGCTATCCACGTCAAATCAACTCTCCAACTGGACCACGACGACTTTCCCAACATTTTTGCCATTGGTGACATCTCCAATGCTGATCCAGTACCCACAGCGTATGCCGCCGCCACCGCAGGTGAAGTGGCTGCCCGAAACATCATTGTGCTGCTGAAGCACGAGATGCAAAATGCAAGCAACGTCCAAGAGAACACAGGCATCACTCGCTGCCGCAAGAGCAGCCACGAGACCAAGCTGGAGGATTACGCCCCCGTCAACGCTTTGATGGTGCTGGCCATGAACCCGACAGGTGGCGTCAGCAATTTGCCCGTGGTCGGGACCCTGCTTGGCGGTCTCGCGGCATGGGCGGTCAAGTCGGGCGATCTGTTCTCTGGCCGCTTCTGGAAGGAGATGAACATGCCCAGACCTTGAAGCTGCGAGTTTTCCTCTGGAGAAAAAAAACCCTTCCCTAGATCTCTCGTCCGTTTTGTTGCAGTTAGTAGAAAAAATGTATATACAAAAAGCGAATCTCCATCTGCCTATTGCTGAACATCCTTGGGGTACTTTTGCTTTCGATTTTATTCTCTGATAATTGTGTTTTCAAAAATCCCATTGCTTCATCTCCAACGCCTCCACGCCCTCCTCGTCCAAAGATAGTATTAATCCTATGTTAAATGAAGGGAATGGTGAATGTTAGAAATATTGTTAACTGTGGTGAAATAAGCATCGTTTGTGGATTCCGGAGTATAAGTACCTGGCGAGAGCGAAGTGTGCGGGTGATGATCTTTTCGGGTGTACTATGATATGTCAAGTAGTTGAATAGAGAAAAAGTTAGACAAGATTGCTTAAAACTATAGCACATAGCGCACACTTGGATCGCTTTTCGGCTTACATGACAGTGACCTCGGCTCCCCAACCACTCAAGCAGTCGCGGTCGACGGCGTTCATCAATGATTGTGAAATGGTCTCAAACAGATCCTCGGGCTCCAGATCGGGCTCCCAGAGGGACTCGCACATTCCGTAGAGCTGGTTTGAGGTGGTTCCTGAGACGACAAAGTCCTTGGCAAAGTTGATGCATCCAATCAAGTCTGTCGAGCAAATAAAGGGTCTGTTTTCCTTGTCCAATCCTGCAATCACTGGCTCCACGAACCAAGGTCCAAATCTAGTAGGTCACAAAAAGTCGAATCGATTAGAACCACAAGCCGTGCAGGCTCAATGGTATCAGTGCTTGGAGCAGTGAGCTTACCGTCTTTCATAAAGGGTCGAGGAGACCAGGTGGGCGAGTGCTCGGGGTTCTATCTCGCGCTCCTCCTTCAATCTGTACATGTTGACCTTGAATCGGAACTTCTCTGCCCTAAAAGTTGACAATCGAGCAACGTTGCTTGGTTGTTAGCCCAATGGATCGCCAGACTGCATACTCCAACAAGCAACAAAACATGAAACGAGGTCTGCAACAACGTACAAAGTCTGGACATCAGTTGCAAGACCGGGCAGTCCGATATATGTCTTTGGTGTGGCCTGGAAAGTCTTCTTGAACTCTGTGGAAATGGTCATGGCCTGGACACCGAGACGCTTGTCGCATGCGATGGCAACACAGTTCTTGCCAACCATGGCCACCACCGCACCTCCGTTGTATTCCATAATCGACTATTGAAGTTGTTGTGTTTGGTGGGACATGGTTAGCCTTCGTTCGCCCATGGTTGATAATGCCTGTTCTTTTTTGCGACTCCGAGGACAGACAATAACGGTACCATGATGAAATGCGCGTTCTGTTGTGAAAAGAAATGTGTTTTTGTTGTTTTTTAAGAATGCGATGTGAATGAGTGATGTAGAGAGCAAAAAAAAAGAGAGAAAGGGATGTCGTGTAGAGTAGGTGTAGCTTCTGCAGTCAAATGCAGAGTATTTCTCTTGCCAGCGAGAAACGCGTGTGCCCAGTTGCGACGTGCCTTCGTGCGCCCTGCGCCTGTTAAGGTGACGTGTTCTCTATTGCCACTCAGCATGATCCTTTAATTCCACGCCGTATTAATAGATGTATGACTACGCCACCGAATTTTAATTAATCTGCCATCCAATCGCAAGTGCTGTGAAATCCTTGCTGCACTCCCACTCAGGCGAACTTTCCTTCTGTCGAGTTCTTTCTGAAAGGGCCAGGACTACCCAGAGGGGCAAGACAAGACAAGAGAAATCAAGCATCCATTCCCTTCTTCATTCTTCCCCCCTCCCTTCATCATCACATTAACAATCACATCTCGCCATGGAAGGAATGAACGCCGTCTACGCACAGGATGAATATGGGCGACCATTCATCATCCTCCGAGAGCAGCAGAAAAAGTCAAGAGTCAGCGGCATCGAGGCACAGAAGGTATTATTTTCTCAACCGTGCCTGAACACGTTGAAAGGAGATCATCTCCGTTTGACCTGATCTCCATCGCCTTGTCGACTGCGCGCACACATGAGTCAAACATCGCTCAGCATGCGACCGGCTTGCCTTTGTTGGCATCACAACAACACGACATGGTCGACACGATGGACAGGAGACCTACTCACACACGACATCACCATCCTGATCAACACCCAGTTTTTGTGTCGTCAAGTATTTTTCGTGTACCTCCTTTGCTAAGCTATCTTTTCTCTGATCCTAGTCCCACATTCTCGCTGCCAAGACTGTCGCCAACATCTTGAAGACCTCCCTTGGACCTCGTGGTATGTTGTACTAGCTGTGCCGTTGCTTCGATCCACGACGTTTCCCTTGGTTCTTGATCTAACATTTCCGCGTAACCTTCAATTCGTTCCAGGTCTCGACAAGATCCTGATCTCCCCTGACGGTGAAATTACCGTTACCAACGACGGTGCCACTATTCTTGACCAAATGGACGTTCATCACCAGATCGCCAAACTTCTTGTCCAGCTCTCAAAGTCTCAGGATGACGAGATTGGTGACGGTACCACTGGTGTCGTTGGTACGTAGGACATACCTTTTTACGGATCGACGAAGGTGTCAATGCTGTGAACACATGCCCATTGTTTGCCGATACTCTGATCTAACTCTCTTCTCTTTTTCTTATATTCCCTTTTTTGATCCTTTTCCTTCAACCCACAGTCATGGCAGGAGCTCTCTTGGAGCAGGCTGAGCATTTGTTGGATCGCGGCATTCACCCTATTCGCATTGCAGATGGATTCGAGCGTGCCTGCAAGGTCGCTGTCGCCCACCTCGACACTATCTCTGACGTTGTCGAGTTCTCCAGGGAAAACACTGAGAACCTCTACAAGACTGCCAAGACCAGTTTGGGAAGCAAGATGTGAGTACAGAGCATGGAGATGTTTGACTTTGTAACAAGAAAGGCCATGGTCAAGTCTGAAATACTTACATATGTTATTTGTCTATTTAATTTGTCCTACTCAGTGTCTCCAAGTGCCACGACCAGTATGCCCAGATCGCTGTGGATGCTGTTCTCCAGGTTGCCGACTTGGAGCGCAAGGACGTTGATTTCGAGTTGATCAAGGTTGATGGCAAGGTTGGAGGTTCTTTGGCCGACACTGTTCTTGTCAAGGGAGTTGTCATCGACAAGGACTTTTCTCACCCCCAGATGCCCCGCGAGGTTAAGGATGCCAAGATTGCCATTTTGACCTGTGCGTTTGAGCCCCCAAAGCCCAAGACCAAGCACAAGTTGGACATTACATCGGTTGAGGAGTACAAGAAGTTGCAGACATACGAGAAGGAGAAGTTCGAGCAGATGATCAAGCAAGTCAAGGACACTGGCGCCAACCTTGTTATCTGCCAGTGGGGATTTGATGACGAGGCCAACCATTTGTTGATGCAGAACCAGCTTCCTAGTGTTCGCTGGGTTGGAGGTCCCGAGATTGAGGTAAAGGCTGCAGCATTTCCTTTCTGGAAAGAGTACTCCACCTTTGAAAAGGATGACATATTAATATGACTTTTTGCTATTAGTTGATTGCCATTGCCACAAACGGACGCATTGTCCCCCGTTTCGAGGATCTCTCTGCCGCCAAGCTCGGACACGCTGGAGTCATTCGTGAGTTGAGCTTTGGAACCACCAAGGACCGCATGTTGGTCATCGAGGAGTGCGCCAACACCCGCGCCGTTACCGTGTTTGTTCGTGGAGGCAACAAGATGATCATTGACGAGGCTAAGCGCTCGCTCCACGATGCCATCTGCGTCGTCCGCAACTTGGTCCGTGATAACCGTGTCGTTTACGGTGGTGGTGCTGCCGAGATTGCCTGCTCGTTGGCTGTCTCCAAAGCCGCCGATGAGGTTGCCAGTGTTCACCAGTACGCTATGCGCGCTTTTGCCGAGGCGCTCGAGGCTGTGCCATTGGCTCTTGCCGAAAACTCTGGTCTGCCACCAATTGAGACTTTGGCCGATGTCAAGGCTCGCCAGGTCACCGAGAACAACAGCAGACTGGGCGTTGACTGCCTGTACAAGGGCACCAACGATATGAAGGAGCAGTTCGTGTACGATCCCCTGATTTCCAAGAGACAGCAGATCCTCTTGGCAACACAGCTGGTCAAGCACATCCTCAAGATCGACGATGTCATCACTAGCTCGTCCGAGAACTAGATAGACAAAGTGGAGTAGTGTTATTTTTTTTAGTCAATTTAAACAAGTCAAGCATTTTTTTGTATTTCGTGAACCTTTGGACTTCCCTTTTTTTTCCAGGCCGTTGTGTCCAACTCGCCCAAGTCACGTGCATTTCGACGCGTTTGTTGAATTGTTTATTCGATGGGTCAAAATTCACTTCTTGTATCAATCCTCCACGAAAAAATTACATTGTTGAGGCTAGAATGGCATGTTTGCTTCTTCACCAGCGCAAACAAAGCAAACGTCGATGTCCATAGTGCCACCTTCACATTTACTCGCCTCGGCCGAGAATATCCGGACCATCTTTTTCACCAACCTCGTCCTCCTCGGCGTTCAGGCTCACTCGTCCCAGGCACAGACACACTCACAGGACAACCACCCAGGACACTCACAAGAATGGGTCACCTTCACAAAGTCGACAAGAGGCCCACAACACCAACACTCTCATAATAACCACCAACCACCACCCCACCACCCACCACAACAACAACCCACCATCATCATTGACAGCCTCCCCACCGGATCCAACGTCTCGAGGCCTCTGGAGCTCAACAAACATATCTTTGCCCGGGGCCACCAGTCGACCAAGGCGCTCGAGTTTATTCTCTGGTTCCTGTTCACTCGGCTCGACAAGGCTCAGGCACGCGATCGGTTCAAGGGCTGTTGGCCCGTGCTGGATCGTCACGACGCTCGCGAGTTCAGGAACGTGGCCTTCAAGTGGCTGGAGGAGCTGCGTAAGGACGGATGCTTCAGTGTCGGGCACAATCTGGAGTCGCCTTCACCTCTCACCGAGTCTGAGAGTACGATCGGAACACAGCGTGTGCCAGGACCGGATCCTCACATGTGGCGAACTCGGGCCAACTCGATCAGTTCGACTACGTCCTCTGTGAACAGAAATGTTCGCAGTGGATTGGGCGTGTTTATCCCGACGATCCGGCGGAGCTACCTGGACGAGTCGATTGGCGAACGTTTGGAGCAGCTGGTTCTAGTGCTGTCAACCTATGTGCTTGCACAGGTCGTCAAGCAGGAGGTGCTGGCGGACCTGCGATCCAGGCAGAAGAAGGACAATGCTGGAAACAACAACAAAGACGACAATGTGG
The DNA here is from genome assembly GCA_000739165.1 of Podila verticillata NRRL 6337. Lineage (NCBI taxonomy): Eukaryota > Fungi > Mortierellomycota > Mortierellomycetes > Mortierellales > Mortierellaceae > Podila > Podila verticillata. Next base: position 556,473 of record KN042431.1, on the reverse strand, counting down.
CCCTTGTTGGCTTTGTGGGTGCGGTGCCGGAGACCCAGCGGGAGGAAGAGGAGCTGCTTAAAAGCATTGGATCACAGATCGCCGTACGGACAGAGCTCCATGACCAGGACCTGGAGAGGCAGTCTGTGAGCCGACAACAGTGGGAAGCGCAACGAGAAGACTTGGAGGTCAGGCTCCACCGATTGTCCCAGGATGCGGTATGCTACTCAAACAGTTTTTTGTTGCTGGTATTAGTGACGGGAGTCTTTTTAGGGAAATTACAACAGACTAACAAAACTCTCGTCATTTTATGCTGTGTTTAGACTGATCTGGAAAGAGGTCGGGATGAATTTTTGAAGAAAAAGTCCCAGCTTGCAGGACGGACCAACATGTCGGCGGAGGAAATTCGGCAGCTCGGAAACGACTGGACAAGGACGATGGTGGATCAGTGGCAGCCCATCCTCAGCTTTGTCGAACGGAGGATCAAACACAACGGCTCCCAGTCACTTGTGGATCCCAGCTCTGATCGAAGAGTGTCAAATGGACACTTGGCTCAGTTTGACGTACCTCTTGCTTTGAGCTACCTTTTGGAGCAGGCAGGCATGGTAGGATTCCAGGACATTACTCGCATATGTTTATGTGTGCCTTAGAGGAGACACAAACTAACTGGGCTATCAATGTTCATAGGGTCAATCCCAGAGTGGTAGATCCGATGTGGACCTCGCTTCTGTTCTCAAAACTTGGAAGAGATCTCTGCAGGCAATCGGAATCAAGTACTCACCAACAACCAGCACTGGCAAGAACTGCTCGAACACTCTGGACTCGGTTTATGAACACCACACCACCCACTTGGACAGTATTCGTAACTCGAAGCACCAGTTGGAAAAACGGTTGCGGGAAGCTTCGCGGAGAGTGGAGAGACTTCAAAAGTAAGCCTATGCTCCATATGTGCGATACAGTTTGCCCAACTTTGAAATGAGATGCTGATGGTTGATTTTTGATTTTTTCAGAGAGCAATCTATCCTGCAATGGCCATATCGTCGGCTATTGACAACGATCCCCGGCACTGAGGCTATTCCTACAGCCAGCAAATTCAAGCGCCCTACTGAGGCCGAGGCTGTTGAGGACGCTGAACATCTCTCAAGGCACTTCGTTGCTAGCCACTATGGTGAGAACAACGCTATAGACTCAATTTGGACGACTAGAATTGTGGCGATAGGGCACTAACATCGTGGAATCCCCAATCAATAGACGTGTCTTCAAGCGATGGACCAAACACCATCAGAGATCAAGTTCGCCAATCCGTACGTCAAATAGAGCAACACCATCAACCGCTCCTAACTGATCTCGGGAGCAAAGGTAAGCTTTCGCAATAAGAGTCCCATTGTCACGCCCATTGTCACGTTGACGAACACGATCATAAACTTTGTGCTTCTTCTCCCTCATAGATCAAATGGATATCCTATCGGCCCCACCAGTCCCTATTAAAAAAGTGCCTTCTGTTGTTCACCACACGCATTTGAAACCCATCGTCCGTGCACCACAGGCGCAATTGGTCCCAGCTGCATCCATTTCTACCATCAAGCGACCTTCAGTGTTTTCAGGATCTTTTGTAAGGCCTCCACTCGGTTCGACCCTTCGCCAACAAGAAATTCGAACAGCCACTGCCAGGCAACCCGACACCAGCTCAAAACGAACTATCACGAAGCCATCGCCGGCAGACTTAGTCACTTCTCGGAGTTACAATCGAAGAACATCTTACGAAGAGACATGCGAAGAGGTAAGGTTTTAGATTTGAAGTGCACGTATAGATGAGCGATCTGCAGCTGCTTACTACTCTTTTCACTTCCATTATATATGGAACACAGATCATTGCCTCGCTTTCTTTCGACAATGAAGCCACTACGACTCCGCCAAAGTTCAACAACAGCGTGATGGGACCTCCAACCATGCCCATGTTAGTCAAGTCGTCGTCTAGACCAAGCGCTCTTCAAGCACGGGCAGCAGCACCCAGAATGGATTTGGGATCACCTACTCTCGCTCCAACCGATAATCGGCTCTCGCCCTTTCTCTCCTCTATCTTACGCAGCAGGACTGGCTCGAGAACAGCGGTCGCCAACGCTCCACAAGAATCACTACCGCCGACCTCTTCGTCCACCAAAAGTCAACTAAGCGCTGGCGTCATCCCTCAGGAGACTTCATCAGATACAGCTATTACACCACCAAGAACGATACAGCCGCCAGCCAAAAGCATTCTCTCGGTTCGGCTCGGATCCTCCAAGAAGCGCAGACAGTCTTCAGACTTTCCGCAACTATCGCGGCCGCCTGCAGCTTCTGACACGATTAACAATGGAAGTGAGCTTGTGGTCCGCAAGGAAATGCTCAATCCATTTGAGGACACTGAGGATGATTACATGCCAGGAACACCATCCAAAAGACGGCGCATGGATGTGAGTCGACCTTTGTTGGCGCTGGAGAACAAGGAGTATGCTCGCGACAGCACTTTGAATCTGCGGACCACTCTCTTCTCGCCAAAGACTCCAAATTCGAAGCTCGCCAAATCTTCTCGCTTCACTGGCTTAACTCTGCATGATCTTCGGGACCCAACACCCAAACCATCCAAGACTTTATACTTGGAATGTGGCTCTCCTATAGATAAACCCTTGCCGATCATGTTTTTGCACACACCACAACGAAAGAAATTATTTGAGAAAAAGTCTGCTCTCCTCGAGGGAACACTCTCCAAATCGCCCGGCCTTAGTCCTTCAAAATCAAACCTGCACTCACCCATTCTACCGACGACACCTACACAAACATCTCTGTTTGGCTCGTCCATCTTTTCACGATTCAACATTGGCAGTGCACCGGATCCTCGAGCAAAGTCTGCTGATCTTAGCCCCACCAAGATTCAGAGACCTAGGAGTGCGCCTGATCGCCCATCGACCATTATTGGCACCTCGCCCAAGTCTCCGACCAAGCCAGGAAGTCTGCTCAGGAGGTTGTCTTTGAAGACTGTAATGAGTGTGGAACCTTCTATGGATGCGTCGACGACAGTTGGCCGCCTGCTGTCAGGAAATTCTGTCACTTTGGACCGGGCCAGCCACTCTGGACAAGAGTTGAATGGTGCTGGAGTAACCGAGCAACCTGCTACAACTTTTGTGACCCCACCGATGTTATCTCGTCCAACCATCATGGGAGCAAAGCCAACTCGAGCGCAAGAAGGGAAGCAGCGATCCACGGAAGCAACTCCTGCCACGAACGCCTCCACGCATCCATCCTCGGGCACTTCCTTGTCAACTCCGAGTCCATGGGGCAGACCACCCTCCTGGAAACCCAAGTCACCCCGGATGATAGACATGGAGAAGAAGCGGCTCGCCGAGCGCACTGCCAGACTGGCCAAGAAATCTGGACCGATCCCTCTTTCCATGGACTCGCATTCCAAGCAGCCTCTTGGCTCCCTTAAGGTCTCTGTCTATGGAAAGTCCATGAATATGATCTCTTCCATGTCGTCGCTTTCATCTCGGTCCACGGTCTCGGGAAGAAGCTCGTCATCTGTGTACAGCAAGTCTTTCAATACTCTACCTGGTGACAAAAGCCTACTGGAGGAGGAGGATGACGAGCACGACGAGGATGATGACACGGGACGTATCAGCCCAACAGCGATTTCTCCCATCAAGGGTTCTCACCAGTTCTCACAATCGACTTTCCAGCCGTTTTCATCCATGTTCTCTGCTCGCAGCTCCACATTTGCTCGATCTATCGCCCAACCTAAAGCACCCCAGACCAGCACTCCACCTCAGTCGGCAACGCGTGTTTCAGGCAAGCTCACAAGGCCTGAGCTTAATCGTTCCTTTGTGGAGTCACGACCAATGGTTTCCAGGGCTGCAGCAACAGTTTCAAGTCAAGACCCACTATTGGAGCAGGAACGCCAACGGATCTTGGATGGACCCATGGAAGAGTTTAGATCTCGGCATGGCGAAGACGAGACAGTGCTGAATACTGCACTCCAGTCCATCTTTGATGGTTCATCGTCGTTCAAACAAGGATCACAAAAAGCCGAAACGCCCACGAGCCGAGGACCCCAACAACTGAGCGATTCACAGGGCAGCGCAGTTGGCCTGCATTTCGACGAGAACGATGGTGATGGCGGTGGTTTGTTTGACGAGAGGATGCCTGATGGCCTTGACTTGAACGAGGCACTGTGGGAAAATACCGAAGTGTTTTCCTGAGACCACGCACTTGCTTTTTTTTCGCTTTTTTGTGCTTCATAGTAATAAACAATAAGGAAAAGGTGATAAGGACTTGTGCTACATCCATATCTTTTGACTGCTTGAGAGACATAGCGCGGCGTAGAACCTATGTAAATGCAGTCCTCGATATCATTCCCAACCATAAACGACAACGAAAAAATCTCAAACTCTTCCCACGGAAATGTTCACAACCCTATTTTGTTTTGTTTGCGTGTTTGTTTGTTTGTCCGTTGCATGTTTCTTGCTGTTTGGTGGTGAAGGTTGTTGTTGGAGAACATCTTGTCCTCTTTTGGCCATCATCGACCCTTTGCACGAAATCCGAAATGCCACTTTGGTTAACCAGCACGAGAGGTGAGAAATATATAAAGCGAACTCTTCTTCATTTGTTTTCTCTTCATTCCTCACATATCACATCTCTTAAGGAAACAAAAACAAATCATGACTGTCACAAAATACCCCGCCAAAGAGAACCTGGTCAAGGTCGCCAAGAACTTGGGGCTCGATGAAGGCGTCCTGTTCTTCAAGGGGGACATCATCAAGGAGCGACATGACACCGATGTGGTTAGTGGCATCTCACATATTACGAACCATTTACCGCCACGGATACAAAGCACTGACTTTTGACCACTGCCTCCTTTCTAGGAACTCGAGTTCCGACAAGAGTCCAACTTTTACTACATCACCGGATACAATGAGCCTAACGCATACGCCATGTACGACCTCAAGACTCACAAGCTCACTTTAATCGTCTACAACATGCCTGAGGACAACATTGCTTGGCTTGGCAAGCCCCTGACCGAGTCCGAGCTGCTGGCCCAGTACGACGTGGACGAAATCCGCTCCTCCGACGACCTGGTCAAGGTCCTCAACGGCTCCAACGCATCGACCCTGCACACCCTCCGCAAGGAGGATGTGCCCGCTGGTGTTTACCTCACCGTCGACACCACCCGCCTTGCCGACGCTCTAGTCAATGCAAGGATCTACAAGTCTGCCTACGAGATCGAGCACATGCGCAAGATCAACCACATCTCCTCCAACGCCCACATCGAGTGTATGAAGCGCGCCAAGCACTGTAAGAACGAAACCGAACTTGAGGCAATCTTTCGCTATGAGACCTGGCGCTTCGGCGCCCGCTTCCAGTCGTACACGCCCATCGTGGCTGCAGGAACCGCGGCGGCGACGCTGCACTATACAAGGAACAACCGCTTGTTCGCCAAGGACCGAAGCCAGCTGTGTCTTCTGGACTGCGGCGCCGAGCTCGACTGCTACGCTTCGGACATCACGCGCACGATCCCGCTGAGCGGCAAGTTTGAGGGGGATGCCAAAATACTGTACGAGATTGTGCTGGACATGACGAACCAGGCCCTGGCGGCCGTCAAGCCCGGGGCCGAGTGGGAGGATATCCACAGGCTTGCCTTACGTGTCGGGGCTGAGGGACTGCAGCGCGCGGGGGTGCTCAGGCAGGAGTACTCGATCGAAGAGATGACGCGCCATCATGTCCCGAACCTATTTTTCACGTGTGGTGTTGGGCATATGATCGGTTTGGATGTGCATGATGTTGGAGGCTTCCCGGACGGCGTGGAGCGGTTCAAAGAACCGGGTATTCGCTACTTGCGCATGCGTCGGCCACTGGAGGTCGGGTTTGTGGTGACTGTGGAGCCTGGAATTTATTTCACAGAGCTTATGTTGAGCAAGACCAAGAAGAACCCGGAGCTGGCCAAGTTTATTGACTGGGACGTGCTCGAGTCGCGGTTCCAGCCCCTTGGAGGCGTGCGTATCGAGGACTGTGTGGTGGTGACGGAGGATGGGCATGATAACCTTACGATTGTGCCCAAGGAGATTGCTGAGATTGAGGCACTTGTGGCCTGAAAGTACTCTTTGCAAAGATGGAGTAAATAAACGTTATGGTATAGGCATCGTGGAATTTACATCCAAGAACCATTGTGTGGACTGTGAGATCAAGACTCTGTCGTCAAGGAAATTGGCATTTTGATACGTTTTGGTCTCCACAGAAAAAGGGTCTCGCCTCGCAACGCTCAAACGGAAATTTTACTCTCTTACGCCTCACGCACCTCATCAGCACGTTCCAATGAATCATCCCACCAGCGCGTCATTGCCTCGCCCACTTGACCATAGCGAAAGTGACCTTCGTTCCGGGACGCTTCATGCATCGCTCTGGAACTCATCACTAAAACATGTATGGAAGTCGATGTACGATCAAGGCCGCCGGCACCTTCACCTCGACAACACGGTCTTATTCCAGAACAGCGCCATCCTCCACGTTCATCAATGGCAACTGCTTCAAGGACAGTAAAAATGGAAAGGCCAGTCCCAGATCCAAAAACTATCTTGGCGTGAACCTGACAGAGGAAAGAATCTCACCCTCTGCCACTCTTCCAGTCGAAGCACAATTTACTCTCAACTGACGCACGCGCCATCGTCCTTATTCAAACACCAAACTCTCAAGGCTGTACAAACGTGACACGGTCAAGATTTTTTAGTAGTAAACGATACGTGAATAGACGATTTTGACGATTGCCTAACGTCATCCTTACCGCTCTCGGTGTTTCTCATGGATCATGCTTCCGCAAGAAACCAGTCTCACCATCCATGGAATAAAACAGCGCACTTGGAGTTTCAGTCAGTCGTTCAGTATGCAGCTTCGGTTCTGGATCATAGAAAAAATAGAAGAGGAGCACTCTCGCTAAAACATTCAGTAGCAAAGTGGTAAAGACAAGGATCGGCTGGCGGATCAAAATGTCAGGAGGCTCCATGGGCACATGACATTTGTCACTCCTTCGACAAAAGCACACCAGTCAGGAAGTGTCTTCCATGGGGATTCTTAGGCCATTTTGGCGTTGCCGCAGTTTAACAACCAGTACCATTGCTACCGATCGAGCTGCTAGTGGAAAACTGATTAAAAGATTCTTGCAGAGCTAGCATCACTCTTTTGCGACCAACAGTGAAAGCAGGGACAACTTTGGGAAACAATGGCGATAATAAAGGACGAAGGTAGGACTAGCGTGTATCTAGATCGCCTGTGTTCTTGGGCACATGCTGTTCAATGTACTTGACGATGACCTGAATAGCAACGGGCGAGACAAGGCACAACCCTCAATAGTCAGGGCGGATGAAATCAGGAATGCCCTCGTCATAGACAAGTCACCCTTCAATTTTTGAATCAAATTATACAGAAACTGGCTTCGCCAAATACTCGAGCTTCATCTTAGATACCAGCGAACAGCAAGCAAAGGCGGATCAGAATCGGAAAAATCATCTAACACACACATATATATAAAACACTGCCCATTGTTTCATACATTACTCTCCAAATTCTTCATCATACTTGACGACAAACCACCACAACTTCTTGGCTCCCTGCCGCAGCCTCGTCATCAAGGCGCTAAAGCAAGAATGCCCTGACCTATTAAGACTTGGGTCGAGATCCAGGGAGACGAAGTGTCTTTCAAGGCCTACTTCCAGGCATGCGACAAGACAAAGACTGCAGAGCAGCACTAGCCCATCTTCCGCCGGACGGTCTGCTCGCTGATTGATGCGAAAGGCAATGCGAGAAGATTGGCCAGTTCTGCAATGACCGCCAAGAAGAACCTTAATAAAGAAGCCTTCATGGCTGGTGAGTGAAGTGGAATATAATAAAAAAATCTTTTTGCCTCACTTCTCATTCTACTGACTGGCTCACTCTTGGTCTGCTTACCCCGTTAGAGTACCGTCAGCTTCTGGCCGCCTACGAGAAAGTCTTCGAGATCAGTGGCGCGGAGGCGAGCGATCACCTGGAACTTGAAGTTATCGGAGATATGGGCCTCGATTGTCGAGCTGCGCGGTATAAACAAGGACTAGATTCGAGAGCTTGAATCGAAAGCTGGAGGTGCTCCCAGAGCACCAGGAGCGAGCATTCCAGAACGCTCGCCGTATGCCCTAAAGGTACTGAGGATTATGTACTCTGTTTATGCTTTGAGTGTGCAGGTATACTGACATCGCTAAGTTTGAACATTTGTCTTATTCAGAGTTATCAGGCTTCTCTTCGCCAGCTTCAACAAGCTCAACAACAGCCAACAGGCAACAGTAACAATAGCAACAGTAGCAAGAACAGTGGAGTAGCGAAAGAGTCCATAACACTCGCCTTTATTTAGCTAAAGTAGTTAAGAGGATGCTCCACGTTAGATTTCCTTGGAAAGCTCTTTTTTTTCCTTATCCTCGTGGAAGACAAACGTGAGAAGCGTCAACCAATGTCCAGAAAACAATACTTGGTGGCGCGACCCAAATTGTTCCTCCCTTTCTCGAGAAGGGGGATTGGGAATGGACTTCAGACCGAATAAAAGGAGTGTTATACACAGGCCAGTCACTGATACAAAAAAACCACGACGCGACCTCCAACAAAAGCTAGTGCAAACCACCGCCGGCTTTAGTTTTATTCCTTGATAGTATCCTTGATAGTAGCATTGGTTGACGTTTGCTTGACTGCTTATTTACTGCTTGTCATCCGTGTGTGTATGAGATCGCTATCCTATTAGCCTTCTGGATCGATTTCTTTTCAACGCCGCGTGCCGATTCAGCTCTTCCAGACTGCCAGTGTGTGGTTTCCTTCGCTCCTGATCAATATCGTACTATTCATTGTCGCAAGAAAGCCGGGTTAATACAATGCTTGAGAACACCCTGCCAACGCGCTGCCACTCGATTCAAGTGCTTTAGTGAACATTTACTGTTGACCATAGTCGACCGAGATAGTGGGTGTGTCGTCCTTGCCATCAGAGCCGTTGCGCTTCATTTCGGCGAGTTCTTTAGCGTGTGATGCGATAGAGGCAATGAATCCTGCAGATGATGCTTTGGCGATGCCACGAGCTAATATAAATAAACGAATCGTGAGAAAGCAACAAAAAAAAAGAGCGAGTGAGCATGGTCGTCAGGAAAAACAGGCTTGGCGGGCGGTGCACTTTTCCCTGGTAAACGTCCTCTTTGGTCGTTCGGTCCTTTGTTGTCAACATTCGCCGAAGCGGCGTGCAGCTTTACCTCCAAGGCACAGGCCATGCTCGTCTGCGATCAGTACGCCCACCACGCCTTCTGACTCGGTGCTAATGGGTTGAGGTTTGCATGGGTTGTTCGTAGAAAGATGTATTAGCCCGCGCTCATTGTTTGTTTGCCGCGTCTGCTAGGAAGAGTGCAATGTCCTCCTACAGTTTTGTGAGAATGTTGTTGATGCCGGTTTCCATTGAGGTGTGTATGAATGTGTGGTTGAAGGTGATGTAGAAAGTAGAGAAGGATGCGAGTGGCAAGATGTGAAAATAGTGTGGAAAGCGATAAGAGTTGGATGTCTTTGAATGGGAACACAAGGTCACACGGTGACGAGCATAATTTTTTTTTTCTTTTCGCCATTGGTCCTACTCTTTTTATTTTTCACCTCTCTTCACTCCTGATCTGACCCTGCTTCCCATTCCATAACGGCTACCCATTTCTCACATTCACAATCACTGGCGCCACTACCAACGCACGTCATCACCGACGCCTTCTGGAAGCATTTGAGTTCTAGTTGAGACCAGACACTTTGATCTCGGCAACTATGACCCTCGAGCAACCAGACACCACGAGCCTGCAACAGGTGGAGAGCACAGACACTGAGTTGAACCATATCGCGACGAATCCGCAAGTAGAGTACAGCCAAACACAATATGACGAAATGTCAACAGTAGACAGTTGGCAGGCACAGACCTACCAGGTTTACGACTGCACCTTCGATCCTACGGCGAACAACTATGGTATCAGCCCTTCGTTCTCTACAGGCACTAACTTCAACACGACCGTGGGCGACAGTCGGCTCAACTTGGGAATCAAGGACGACAGCACCAAGCGGTCTAATGGGCGGGAGAACAACTACTTCAAGGCACTCAAATGGTACGAAGCAATACCCTCCGTTCCTGCTGCTGGAATGGCGCCGTCTGTTGAGTAGATCATATACAAACGCTCAATTGTTCACTCCCTAGGTCACCGGACGGAACATGTCTTTTGTCGTCGTCAAACGACAACTGCCTAAGGATCTTTGCACTGTGAGTACGGGATCTATTGCTTTGAGCGTGTGCTGCAAAATTAGCTCGGTCCTCATCCTGACCTTTGAGACAATATGGCCAATACTAGACCAGACGCCTCAACCTCGACCATTGAGGACACGCAGTTGACACCAGGGATCACCATTCGGGAAGGCGAAGTCATCTACGATATGTGCTGGTATCCTGGCATGACTACTCTGGATCCAGCGACGTGCTGTGTGTTATCTTCAAGTCGGGACCACCCTGTGCACTTGTGGGACGCGTTCACAGGAGAGGTGAGAAACACTGCGACATACTTGCGGACAAAATCAAGTGGGATTCTTACTCATCCACGGAATTTGGCATTCTGTTGTACATAGCTCAGATGCTCATATACCATAGTCGACCACTGTGAAGTGAACCTGGCGCCAAATTCACTCACGTTCAATCTGGATGGATCAAAGTAAGCTGACCAAAAGACATCTTTCTACAGACAGAGCAACCTCAAACCTACCTGTTCACATCTAACTCATTTATCCTCATGTCACTATAGAATCTATTGCGGATCAAACAACATGGTGGAGATCTTTGATACGACGCGGCCAGGAAAGGATAGCACCAAACGACCAACATGCCCAACTCGGAGGAGCAAAAAAGGACAGAAGGGCGTGATCTCTTCTCTGGCATTCAACCCAGACCACTCCAACCTCTATGCTGCAGGATCCTATCTGAAAACCATTGGACTGTACGACGGCAGGGCCGACGAACTGCTCCTGTTACTCCGCGACAAGCCCCTCAACAGCCGAAAGCGGGCAAAATTATCCAGCGGTACATCATCGACTGAAACTGGAGAGCTAACAGCTGGTCAGAGCCAGGGTCAGAAGCGGCCACCCATGGGTGCAGTGACACAAGTAAAGTTCACACCAGACGGGCTTCATCTGTACTCTGCCTCCAGACAGGACTCATATATTCGATGCTGGGACATCCGAAACACGGCGCAGGTTTTGCACAGGATAGAACGGCCTGGAGATTTCACCAACCAGCGTCTGAGCTTTGATATATCTAGTGACGGCAAATGGCTTTCAACAGGCGATATGAATGGAGACATCTCGATATTCAACCTGGAGAATCCGGTTGACGGAGAAATCGAACGTCTGACTGCCAGGATCCGAGGGCATGAAGGTATCAGCGTTCACATTTTGGCGCATTTAGCATGCCCTTTATGCCTTCACCGGTACTAATGTTTCTTCATTTTGGTATTGATCAGATGTCATCTCGGCTGCTGCATTCCACCCAAGCAATTCGTTGCTGGCAACGAGTTCTGGGCAGAGAAAATACGACCTGGATCTATCCGAGCCTCCATCTTCAGAGGATGATTCTGAATCTGACAGCGAGGATCAACAATCTGCACGCAAAACACAGCCTCCGCCTTTGACTATCGCCACCTCAGAAACGACGGAGACAACGATCGATAATTCGATCCGCCTTTGGTCGATCCCAGGAGAGTACAAGTGGTATGTCAATGGACAACAGTGGACTGAGGAAACAGTATCCGAGCATGTCGCCACTGAACCCCTCGCCAATGACTCTATCCCTGAAGTCGAAAACACCTCAGTACAAGAAGATGAGATCCTTGCACCGGAATAAAAAAAGGATTTCCTTTGCACAGAATTTATTACATGGAGGCATTGGTGCACTACTTTTTCAACTTTTCTTTCGACTTTGATCCAACGATTTTTAAACAACCACCAAAGGATCCTTATCCGTCTGGCTGACAATCACTTCAACAGCCTCGCCACCATCTTGGGCGAGCAATGCCTCAAGCTTGGGCTTAAGGGTGGCACTCAAATATCCGCGCTCAGTGTTGGAGTGCTCGCACAAGACCACGGTGCTGTTCTGCTCCAGAGCCTCGAGCACGTCATGGTGGCCCATCTCGCCAGTCAAGAACAAGTCTGCGCGGTGGTTCACCATCTCGGAGCCAGAACCGGCCCACACGCCCACAGTCGAGATCAAGCGCTCGTTGCTGGCATGTTTGGGGTGGATCGCTGCGCGGACGTGCTTCATTCCCAGGTGGCTCTTAATCTGCTCAATCACTTGGGAGACAGGGGTGGGCTGATGGAAGGTGAAGATGCGGCCCTTTCCGGCGTGCTCGTGGCCCTCGGGGGCGTTCTCGGCGGGGACAAAGGCCCTGCTGGTGCCTGCACTGCCGAATCCTTTGAGAAGCCAGTCGTTCACGCCTTCCTCGCACGAGTCGCACGAGGTGTGGGGGGAGTAGACGCTGACGCCCTTGGCGGCGCACTGAAGGACCATGCGCTGCTTGGTGTCCTTGAGCAACAGGCGCTTCATGCCACGGAAGATGGGAGGGTCTATTTTGTTTAAAGTACGACAAGCATGAGATATTGGTTTTCTTTCGCCTCTACAAAAATAGTTCCTACAAAACAGGCACTAAAAACTCGGATCCAGCATAACATACGATAAGCAATGATGACACCAACAGAAGGGTCGTTCAGGGCTTCATCCACGACGGCGGTTGTGAAGTCAATTGTTAAGAACACGCGCTGAGGAGTTGTAGACGCGACTCTGGTTCTGGGGTAAGGAGCCTCTATGGTAGTAGAAAAAAAAGTACTTTCAGTTTTTTGTTTCTCGGAGGGCTCATGGGGATAAATTTTCGCCAAATGAATGAGTCTTACCGACAAGGAGACCAACATTGTCCCAAGCATGCTCGGCCAGGCTCTGGGGAGCAATGCGCTCCATGCTCTTGAGGACACGTTGCAGAAGGGCCATGGCGATTATATTTGGCAAAGTGAGGAGAAAGTGTGAATGAGAAGAATGAAACTCCTCCACTTCTCACTTTTCACTCCTGCGTTCGGTGGCTTGTCAGGCACTTCGTTTTTTCGATCCCTTGGTCCATGCGCTCCAAAGCTCTGCAAGCCATTTTGGACGCACGCTTGTTTCGCGAGCAAAGAGCAAAGTATCGATAAGTTTTATTTTCCTTATAGTGACGAATAGCTTTGACAGGTATTCTTATGGTGAATATACGTGGCGAACACCTTCTACATGTTGACGATCTTGTCACGGAGCTCGTCAATGTTCTCAAAAGTCAAGATGGTCAGGTCGCGCTTGGTCAACGGCTTCTTGGAGAACGGGCAAATGTTCTTGGCCGTACCATCCTGCAGCAGACAGCGGATCCAACTATCGTAACCCATCACATGGCCGTACTTGGAGATCGCTGGCTTCTCCACAACTTCCAATGAGATCGGGTCAATGAATCCTGGCAACGGGTTCAGGGCATCCACCTCCTCTTCCTCCTCATAGTACTCCTCTTCCTCCTCTTCAGCTCCAGTGGCGGTGGTGGTGGCTGCAGCAGCTCCAGAAGACGATCCAGGAGCGCCATCGGGAGTCGTGGCGGCTGCGGCTGCCTCGCGAGTACGGGTCCGCTTGGTGGTACCCCAGGACTTTGACATGTACGAGCCCGAGTCATCGCAATCAAACTCTGAAATGTCCGAAGAGTCGTCGCTGGCGTATCCACGTCTTTTGCGCTTTTTGCGGCTGGCAGCCAGTGAGGTTTTCGGCTTGATAACCTTGGGGGCCTTGGGAGGTTTGGGCTCTTTAGGAGGTTTGGGCTCCTTGGGTGCCTTAGGTGGTTTGGGTTCCTTGGGCGCCTTAACTACCACGGGTTTCTCCTCACGTTCACCAGACATGTTGTGCTTGCTATGGGTCCTGAACTCCTTTGAGATCTCGCCATTGGCGCCTTTCTTGTCAAAGAGGTAATGGGCCTTGCCCTTTTCGTCAAGGACATAGTTGGGGTCGTTGATCTGGTTGGTTTCGACCAGCAGACGGTAGTAGTTCGAGCACTATTGGAGATGCATTACGAATTCATGTGGTGTTAATACCTTTGGCCGCAAATTAAAAAATAAAAGCTTTGACATACATAAAAAAAAGCATACCTGATAGCCAACACGACCAGGGATGGTCATCGAGAACAAACCCCACTGACCATTGGCCCCGATCTCGTTCAGACGTTCGTGGAACAGCTTCTGTTCGTCCTTGGTCCAAGCGCCCTTGCGCTGGACCTCACCGGGGGCGTTGAAGCGATAGTAGTAGGTATTGGGTTTCTTGTCGATGGCTGCATAAGCCTTGACACGGGCATCCGACCAGCCCTCAAAGGCTTTCGAGGCATCGACCTTGTTCTCTTGTACCTGCTTCAGCGCTTCATCCAAGCCCAAGCGTCCTCCCATGCGGTATTGTCTGAATGAAAAGGAGTGAAAAATCGTCAGTTTAAGACCATTAGATCCTCTGTCTACTTTGCTCCAGTCAAGATGCAATGCTTACTTTTTGGCTCCCTGGGTTGAGCGCATTCTGGGAGCCTCACGGCGCTTCTTCAAGTGCTCCTCGTAGCGGGCGCGCTGCTGGTCGTCCATCGCTGTGACAACGGCAGGTCTGTGGTTGCGGATAGCGATGGTACGACGGATCTTTTCGAGATAGCCACGAGTGCTGAACTGGACAAAGACATCGTCCTCGTCGTTGGAACAGTCCTCCAAGGCCTCATCAATCTCGGCATCAACGAGGTATCCGTAATGCTGCTTCAGTTTCTTGTATTTTCTCTGCTTCTCCTTTTCCTCGTAAGCGGCGAACTATGAGAAAAGAGCAAAAAAAGCGTAAGCCAAATATATGAGTAAACGGGAAAATTGTTGCAACGAGATATTTCGAGGTGTCATACCTGGCGCTGCTGGAAAGCGATACGCTGCTGGATAATATCCATTTCCTTCTCGGTGACATCTTCCTCGAACACGCGTTCCTTTCGAACCTTTTGGATATTGTCACTATGCATTAAAAAGGTGAAAGTGAGACGTGAATATCACTATGATCCTGTCGTCGCTATTTCACATACTATACTAGTTTGCGGTGATACTTACAGGCCAACATTCTCCTTATTGTCGTCATCCTCATTCTCAGATGCGTCTTTGCTGGCATCATTCTCGGCCTTCAGGTCGGCTTCCTTTTCAGCCTCACGCTGCTGCACCAAGAGCTGAAGCATATTGACTGGGCGAGTGTCTGACAATGCAGGCTTCATGGGGAGCTTGGGCGCATTGTTCTTGACACGGGCTAACAAGTTGGAAGAGTAGAGTGTTATGGTTAGCATTATTTATTCCAAAGACCTCTTCATCTTCTCTCTCATGCACAAGCACAAAACAGTATGAAAGATGCAAGTTCATACAAACACAAATCATCATTTTTTTCAGTGATCAATCAAACTTACTGTATTCATATTCTTTGCGGAAGACTGTGCAGCGCGCCTTTTCGCTGCTGACGCTGGGTGAGCTGGAGCGAGAGCTGTTGCTTGAACTCGCCATGGTTCTGTTAATCAACGTTGGAATGAGTTTGTATGAAACTTCTCAAGTGTGCCTGACAGAAAAAAAAACAATCTTGTCGAACGCGTTAATCACGTGAGTTACAGCGAAGAAGACTTGAGGGGTCGCCTCACCGATCATGTACCGTTTAAATGCATGAAAACCATCGGATCAGGTCCATGATACTAATATCGAATGACTTTTCATACCGGCGTGATCACTCCATGTACCTTTTTTTGTGTTTGTGACGTCGGTGATGCCGTCGAAAAACAGGTCGAAGAGGTTTGAACTTGGCGAGCTCGCTTCCAAATTTTTAATTCTCGTTCAACGCCACCAAAAGGTGTGTAGTTGTTCAACCTGATGCAATCTAGAGCATCTTTGACGCATGTTCGAGAGCCACGACTCGCACCTACAGTAGGTGGCTAATGGAGAATGAGTTCCTTCAACATATCTCCATTCACTTTCCGATATGTATGGATGTTCATAGGATAAACGCTTTATTTCGTAGCAGGTTATCTTTTGTTCTTCCTAAATGTGAGATTGAGCAAGGATGGCGAAAGATTGCGCTCGTAGTTGTCACACACAAAATCAATGGTAAAAACTAGGCGGCCATCCAACTGTCAATGCAAACAACACACAAATTTTGATTTTGTAAAAGGGTTGCAAGATTGCCCTTGATGGACCACGATGGATCCACAAGGACTATCCCCTTCTTGCGTAGGGGGTGGGTTCCCTTGGTGAGAGAGCCCAATGTGTTTACTTGTATGATGCCTTCACCGGGGCTGTCCAGACCAAAGTCTCTTCACTCAAGACGAAGAGAGAGAGGAGTGAACAGCCCCTTGGGATCGAGATTGCAGCAATGAGACAAAGTTTGGTTCATTGGCAGACTCGTCTGTGGGTGAAAGGAGTAGGCGAGGATATACAAGAAAGATGTAGATGAAGAACAAAAAAAGGCGCTTTGAATGTCCTTTTATACTCGTTTTTGTGTTTCTTCTCTTCAGGATCAAAACAATGTTCAGCTGGAGGCGCTGTCCGTGATTTTGCAAATTCGCGTATTGCTGGAGGCGCGTCTGGAGGCGCGTTAAAAAAATTTTGTGTCGGTGGCGTGTGTCTACCCAAGGTTCAAAGGTCCATTCCTAATCCTTCGCCTCCGGGACTTATCGAGGAAATTTATGTAAATGGTTATTCGTACCATCGACTATTGTTATTAAGACAAGCGCACCTCGAACCTGTCCAGCAAATGTGGTCAACATTGTTCCGCGGGCTAACTACATGTTCAGAAAAATGCAACGCAAACGTGTTTTTATACTATTATTATTTATTTATTTTTTGGTTTCAGTGCCAAAATTATCAGCAAGACTGGTTGGCGGTGCGCCTCCATTCGCCAACAGCATCGCGTAGCCTACTTCTCTTTTCATCGACCAGCTCGTTGATGGGAGGTGGCAATGGGTTGGAGCGGTACTGGTAGTGCGGAGAATCCTTGGCTGTCGTGGTTCCTGTCACAGGGAATGGGTAGACTTGACCATTGGCCGAGGGTGATGTGGGCGAGGGTGTCGAGGCCTGAGAAGAGTTGTTGGACCATCCCGAGAGTGAAGGTGTAGTGGCCATGGAGTTCACAGTAGAAATGGTAGCGTTGGAAGGGTAAGAGCAAGACATAACTGGCTCTGAGTTGCAGCTCGCGTGAGGAGGTGCAGGTGAGTGCAGCGACTTTTTTCGCAGGACCGAGTTCAAGAAAAAGTCGTCGTCACAGTTCTCGTCAATGATGTATGGCGAGAGTGGTGGATCCATGCTTGTATATCCTGCCGACAGACACGAGTCATCGACCTTGGAGTCTGTTGTTTGCCTACCCTTGTCTGACTCGTCCTCATCTTCAACCTCGTCCTCGTCTTCCTCATCCTCGTCGTATTCGACTTCAAATGTGAAGTGGCCTTGACCATTCTTGATCGCATCCGTCTCAGCCTTATCCACAGAAGTCGTTAAGGATTCAGATGGTTTAGATCCGTTGGAGTGACTTGAGCGCCTCGATGCGTTGGAAGAGCAGGACGACCTGCGCCCTGACAATACCGAAGGGCTTCCATTCATCTCTGCACGAAGACTCTCCAGGTACTCGGGGCATGTTGGCTCGTCCACACCCGGAGAGCACTGCTCCAAGTCAAGTCCAGATCTCCTGGTCAATAATTCTTGAGAGCCTGTGCGAAAGGCCGGCGATGAGCCTACCGATTTCACGGACCCATTATCCGCTTTCCCGCTTGGGCTGTGCCCACCCATGCTACCAGAGCGGTTCGAACGTGTCGACAATGGCGAAAGGCTGGCTGTCTGTGACCGTGGAGATGTGCTGGAGGTTGAAAGAGTTGGGGAAAAGGAGGTCTGCAGGAATTTTGGCACCAGCTTCCCAAACAGCTTGGACGAGCGCTTCTTGCTCAGCTTGGCATTCGTGCTTGATGTCGAGGAGAGATGGGTGCTGTTGGATTTGATGCTGGAGCTGTCCGTTTCGTGACCCTCACTGAAACTGTTCTTGCGGCGACCCATCTTTGTCAAGAAGGCAGTCTTTGCGTCATGGTAGTACTCGGTCGCACTTGACGTGGTGGGCGTAGAGGTGGATGAGATGATTGGAGGCGCTCTCGTTGGTGACTCTGAAGATAATGGCTCTGCTGGCTCATCGGATTCTGACTTCTCGCTGTCGTCATCATCATCGTCTCTAATGTCCTGACTGTCTGAGACGTCGCAGATTGTGGAGCCCTCTTCTTCCTTTGTTTCGTCCATGAGAATTGGTGTTCCTGTGCTTACTGGGTTCTAACAAAGATGAGCGGTGAAACAGGTAAGGACATGGTTAGCAGGCAGTATGGAAAGGATTTCCATAAAATAATTCCCATTGAGAACCAAAAGTGTAACTTACGGTGCTGTCTTCTGGCTCTGATGGTGATATCTTTTCAGCAGTGACTTTTATAACTTCCGATGATGGTGATGGTGATGGTTCGGGTTCTGGAGCAGAGACAATAAGGTATCCAGAATTGACCAGAGATGCCTCCGTTACTATATCTTTATCCATTTTACGATCTGACGTGGGTGAGTCCAGTGCGATCTGCTGGCGGAACGCGACCAGGATCCCACGAACAAGGCCACTTCCATCTTCACTGCGATGTTTGCGATGTGCGTCTTCCCCCTTGATCTGGCCTGGAGACGATGGTGGAGAAAGACTCTCGTGAACTGCCTCCAGAGTGAGAGCTCTTGGTCGAGACGGAATTGGTGTTAGTCCTGTGCTCGCATGAGGAAGGGTTTGTGCACCAGGATCGAGGAATGTATCTTTGCAGTTGTTGTTGTTGTCTTTGTCGATCGTTGACTCCTGGGAACTCTGCACTAGCACAATAGGGTCTGTGGTTGTGGTTGTTGTTGTCTGAGCGAGAGAGGTAGAGGGAGGGAGGGCGTCATTATTGGTGGTTGATGTGGATATCCTTGAGATGGAAGCGCGTTGTTGGGAAATGGATCGACGATGCGCGGCCAAGTCGAACAGGCCAGAGTTGGTGGATGTGCGGTGGTCCTCACCCTCGGAGAAGGATGTGGGTGGGTGAACACGCTCAAAGGCATTGCTCGATAGTCGCCGAGCGCGACTGAGGATGGCCTCCGCAGTTTGTGAGGATGCTGTGAGTGTTGCCATGATATTAATGCGATAGTGCGGTTGGACTGAAGAGAGAGAGGGGGGGGAGAGAGGGAATGGAGAGGCAGGGCAAAGGGGAAGATGAAAAGCCTATTTTAGGTTACGCTGGGGTTGACAGTATGTTTGCACTTGGAGACGGAACAAAGTGTGGAAACGAATGAGTGAATGAATGAATGAATGAATGAATGGTGACAAGGAGTGCAATTGAATGGCAAAAGAGTGGAGTGAGAGTAGAAGAAGAGTGTCGAGAAAGAGAGAGAAAGAGAGCGAAAGAGAGCGAGATTAATGTTCGGTAGGAAAGAAGAGAACGAGGAAGACAAGACAGAGAAGACCTGGACGATGATGAGTTTGAGTGGAATCAAAATCGGGCGTGTTCAGAACAACAGCATTTTAACACAACAACACAACAGACTATGCTATCCTGGGCTGCCTGTCTTTTGGTCTTCGACACAAGTCCTTTTGTTTGTCCTTCCTTCCTTCTTCGCTTTTGGGCTAAGGCTGGCCTGTTTGTCTGCCTTCTTGTCTGCCTGTCCTGGCACTGCGTTGTGTGTGGGCTAAGGCTGGCCTGTTTGTCTGCCTTCTTGTCTGCCTGTCCTGACACTGCGTTGTGCGTGGGCTTTTCTCGCTGTGTGTTATTTTTACGCATTTCTCTATCTGCAGGATGGGCGAGAGCAGCGCGGCAAAAAGAAAAAAAGGTTGGAGAGCGGATTTGGGGGTGGGATGGGTCGATGGGTCGATTGGTCGAGGATGCTCGCTTGGATGTCCCTCCTTCCCCAAGTCAAAGATGACTATTAAAGTCATGTCATGCCATATCCAAGGCTTTGCCTGCAAGGTAGCGAATACCACAAGACCCCCGCTAATGCTCACATTATCTTCATCTTTTGTATGTGTGTATCCTCTTTCCATCTCCTTGCCCTTTCTTCCCACTGATCCCCACATAGCCCATAGTCTTTGCGATTAGTCCGCGGATTCCAAGTATGAACGGACAGCAACACGTATCGCCATTGATGATTCTCTTTTGCGTGTATGTGTGTTTTTTTTTAGCCAGACCCTTTTCTGCCTTTTTCTCTCTCATACTCGTTCGTCCTTGACTATCTCTTGTCCGTTCCTCAATGTCAATGCCATGTCCTCCCTTGTCCCTTTAAGCTGATTGTCAGTGTGTTCAAGTGAGTACATAGTGTGGTCCAACGGCTGCTTGCATAAAGATGCGCTCTCTATCCGTGTATTTTGTTCTTTGTCTCCCTTTTTTTGTTGTTGCTGTTGATGAACTCTCTGTGGTTAGATTGAGGTTTGTTGGGCGAATGTTTCCATGAGGACGATTCTCTCCTTCGTCTTTCCATCCATGGAGACAACCACTCCTTGTTTTTTTTTCCTTCGTTCACTCGCTTTTCTTGCGTCAATCCACTGTTAGCTCTTTAACACTCGAAGCACTGAAGCATTAAAGAAATGACATCCTTTTGGTTCGTTTTCTGTTTCTTCGTCGTGTCATCGTTCCAATGTCAACCCATCCATGATTCATGCGCCCCTTCCTGCTGCCCTTTCTCTATATTCTCTTCTCCTGTTTCTTCTTTTCTTCTTTATGATCATAGTCGCGATGGATGACCATAGTCCATCATCCATTAGGCCTAAACTGTGCAACCCTCCTTCTCCTTTCATACTCCTTCATCTCCTCATCCCTTGGGTTTTCATTCAAAAAGAGTTCCTCGGATATGTCATCTTTAATTCCATAAATCAACGCCGTCCTCCTCTCAATATCGTTTCCTCTCTTGGAAAATCCTTTGCCATAACTCGCGATGGCAAGATTGTAATCGCCATCGATCAACTGTGGGCGTAGTCATGGTCATCATGGCTATGGTCATGATCATGGACAAGAAGGAGAGAGACGAGAGGGAGTGGAGGCCAATGCACGGATCCGCAATTTGGTCCAATGGCCTGCTGCCGCATGTTGCGCAATGACATCGTTGTGCAACTTGTCCTCATGCTGGATGGATGGCTCACTTGTAATTGCTCGCTTGCTCTCGCCCTGCCATCCCCGCCCTGCCATCCGTGCGTGCATCGGATAGGCAATCCCCTTGGCTGCCATTGTGTTCGTGATAGAACGTCGAGATGCGTTCGTAGTCCACAGTACCCTGAGCTCTAAGAATAGACATTCTGCCAAGAAAAACAGCACAAAACAAAACAAACCTCGAGAGTTAACCCTCATTTTCTTTGTCACCCTTCCTCCTTACCCGTCCTCCTTGCTCATCTTCCGCGTCATTGGCAATCCTGCAGAAAAACAGAACAAGTAAGGGTTTTGTCCCTATGTGACTCTGCAGCCCACTTATCTGATCTGCGCATAGAGACGACTAGGACCGATAGTGCCGTCGACGGGATCACCTGTTCATAAACGTATTAACCTTGGGCTGAAGTAATATTTTTTTCCGGCAAGACCTTCGTTACCGGGTATCGCCCTCTCCCCCTTTTTATAACGACTACCGCCACTACGGTTTGTTCTTCTTTTAGCACGTGGGGGGGACAAGGGAATAAATGTCATAAACTACGGCGATCATGATTAATAGGGTCTAGTGTCTGAGACATTGGCAATGACACTTGATTCTGGGATGTTTATTCTTGACAGCAATAACCTTTGTGGCGTTGGCCTTAGTATAAGAAGAACTGCCATTCTGCCTTACAGACTTCTAATAATAAATCATCTAGGGCGTGCTAGCTTTGCCGTCTTGAGCGAATCAAGAGTCGAGTGTTGAGACCAAGATTAGAAATTACGCCTTACCGTCCAATTTACCGTTTATTTTTGCTTTGCTTTACCAACCTTCACTATATGCTGCTTCAGCGTACGTTGGTGGGTACTTTGCGAGATTGTTCTTTAAGAACCATGTTGCATATTGATCTTCATTGGCGTGGACATGGCTGTCTTCAAGAGCCCAGTCCGAGCGAGAGTACGTTACCGATGAGTTCGTTTTGTTGGCGTAAGATTTTTTTATTTTTGCGATGAGTGAGTCTCAAAAGGGTCCCGAATCTAAACTCCATGAGACAAAAAACAACTGAAAAGAGCGAAAACAGTGAAAACGCAACTCAAAGCAGAAATAGAAAGCATCGTTTGGACGATGTTGGTGTGTGCTTGTCCACTACTGAACCAGAAATACATCACAGAAAGGGAAGACTTGGAGGACGACAGAGTCAAAGAGAAGGAACAACAGGCGGAAGACAGCTGAAGAGTACGTACTGTGGACGAAAAAGATCTGCACAAATGCCTCCGACGATAAAAATAAGGGAGGTACATTGTGGTTGTATTCCCGCGCGCCATTGTGCCTGCATCGATTGTTGGTAATAGGTAATGATACCTTTCAACGCTCGCCTCTTTTTATGTCTCGCATTCATGTCCTCACCGATCCGAAGAACGAGAAACATATTTGGTCTCTAGCGCCTACATGCAGTCATCCCCCGCAGATCAGTACTAAGTCAGTTAATTCAATCGCCCGACATTACCGGGTTCCGAGCACTCCATTCTTCATATATAACGAGCGGCATTCTTCATCCATGCCCTGTTTTTTGTTTTCTTCCAACATCACCACATTCTCTCATCTTTGACTATACTACCCTCCAAAAATATATCTGACCTGTACACATACCCAGCACACAACACCATGAAGATCCTTGTTGCATTGGCGACCCTTGCCTCGGTTGCCTTTGCCGACAGTAAGTCCTCTCCTCCGTTTCATAGTCGCGATCAAAGTGAGCCAAGAAATCCGATCTGCCATAATCTAATCGTGTCCAATTAACTTACTCCCTTCTAGTCACATTCAACGTTGTCGGATACCCTTCGTCTAGCACTGGCACCTTCGGTGTCTCTATTGGCGGCAAAATCACCAAGCTTTCTTCAAACGAGACTTCGTTCCCCGTCTGGTCCGGCGCTGTCCCTGGCACTGATAACAACGTGGAATACTCTTATGTTGAGCTCTCGGCAGCTGGCACTCCTGTCAAGACCGAAACCTTCACTCGCAAGCTGAATGATACCAAGGCCACCAGCACTCTTAACGAGTTTTTTGAGCGTCCAGTGACCGTCTGGGACCTGCCCAAGATCCCCTATACCTACCTTGCCACCTATCCTTCCAAGACCAAGGCCTTCAAACAAAAACAGATCGCCACCATCCACGTCACCGCTCCTGCCACCCAAATCTCAGATTTGTTGGCCAACCCCGCAAGCGGCAAGAGCTACCGCGTTGACTTCCGCTTCATCAACTCCAACACTATCCACTCTGTGCGCAACATCACATTGAAGACTTCTGGAAAGTCGTCCAAGGAGCACTCGAAGCAGGCCTTCAAGTTCAACTTTGACTCTGACTTCAACCAGACTTTCTTCCATCGCCCCAACATCAAGCTGCGCTCCATGGTCATGGACCCCACTATGATGCGTGAGAAGCTCTACATCGATTTGCTCAACTCGGCCGGTGTCCCCACTCAGCAGGGTGCTTGGGTCCGTCTCTTTATCAACAATGAGCCCTACGGTCTCTACTTGATGGTCGATGATATCAAAAAGTCCTTCCTCAAGCAGACTGTCCACGGCGGCGATGCTACAGTCCAGCGTGGATCCCTGATCAAAGCAAACGCTTTTATCAATAAGGCCAGCCTCGAGTACACGGGACCCGCAACCAAGGATTACGACCCCGACTGCTATGCCTCTGAGAACCTCGGCAATAGCCCTGCTGACGACCCACTGAAGGAGTTGATCTCATTTATGTCCGATCTGAAATCTTTCGACCCCTCCGCTCCCAACGCTGTCCAGTTCTGGAACGAGACCCGACTCGATCTCGATGGTGTCCTCCGCAACATGGCACTCGAGTACCTCGCTGGTTAGTAACCTTTCTTTTTTTTTTTTATTGCATATTCGCCTATCTCCTTTTTTGATCGGAGCCTTACTTTTTTTTCTCTTCCTCTTTCCTCTCTTAACGTAGCTGCTTTCGACAACTACTGGTGGTCCGCTTCCAACTACTTTATCTACAAGAACCCCACCATGGGCCCTGCTGGCAAGTGGCAGTGGCTCCCCACTGACTTTGACGGAACCTTTGGCAACGGCTCTCCCACATCCACCGTCGATACATACAAGAACTATTACGACTTCAAGGCAGGCGATCACCCCTTGGTGTCCAAGTTGATCCTCCAGAACAAAGACATCAACGCCCTGTTCGAGCAGATCCTCAAAGAGCTCGTCAGCACGGCCTTCAAGCCCGAGGCCCTCGTGCCCCGCATCCAGACCTACAACAAGATGCTCTCGCTCGACGCCCAGTGGGACATCTCCTTGACCCGCAAGAGCCCCGGCATCAACAACGGGTTCACGTTCGACGACTTCAACAACAACTTGAACGTGCGCACCAAGGACATGTCCTTTGCCTTGATCCCTTTTGTGCAGCAGGTCTCGGACTATGTAGCCAAGGAGCTCGGCTTCACCATCCCAGCCGGTTTGGCTGATCGCGTGGCACCCCCCGCCAAGGGCGGCGACGAGGACGATGACGAGAACGATAGCAGCGAGACTGACAAGGATGGTGACTCCAAGAACAAGAACAACGCTGGATCACGAGCTGCGGCTTCCGGCGGATTGGTTGTTTTTGCCATGATTGCCTCTGTGCTTCTTCTTTAACATTTTTTTTTTTTTTTTTTTTCCTTTACTTTTTTGCATACCTTCAAATAAATACCATTTTTTTTTTTTTTTCATTTCTTATTTGCGATATCTTTCAACTCAACTGTGCTCCACCTTCCAGTCAAACGTAAAAAGGGGGGACTCGTTGAGCACCGCCTTAGTTTAATTTGCCACTAATGTTTTCCAAAACTTTGAACAAATCATCAGCAATCATGCTGTAGAATATCGAACATGAAAAAAACACCACCACCGCTGGTCCTTTGGTACCTGCACTAGATCCAAGGGATTGGAAAACATGTACTTTCAGGCGCCAGTTGGATCTAAAAGAAAGAGTAGCAGCATGGTTTTTTCCCATGCAAATGAAAAGGAGGCACACAGTTCAGCGTAAGGAACTTGTTTTATTACCTCAAAGAGTAAAAAACCAAAGACCATCCGCCAGTATTTTAAAGGTGCAAAGGAGATCGTCGGGCATGGTAATGGTCAAAAAATACTCCAAAAACGATCATGATATCAAGAAGCAAAATAAATCAGACGATCACAGAACAAAAGATATAGCAAAGGGTGGTTTCGATCCACCGACCTCTGGGTTATGAGCCCAGCGCTCTTCCTCTGGGCGACTTTGCTTCGTCGAACAGTTAAAGATGCCTCTCAGATTTTTTATCATGAGTCATCGGATCTTCGTTGAACAATACTCCTTTATTTCCAATCACAAAACTTGCCAGGAAATAATATCAAATTGAGTCAATATCTTTAAGTAGATTTTGAAATATCATCATTCAACAAGTTCCAAAGCCCGCCCGGCTAGCTCAATCGGTAGAGCGTCAGACTCTTAATCTGAAGGCTGTGGGTTCGACCCCCACGTTGGGCGCTTTCTTTTGCCAGTCTCTCTCTTTTTTGCATGCGGTCACCATGGCCTACGTGCCTGGACATGGAGCCCTCTCTTGCACCCCTTGGGCAGAGTTTGAATCTGTTTCGCTTATCTTTGCTATCGTGGACCGATTAATGTAGCTGTACTAAACAGCTACTTCGATAGTTCTTTATTTTTAGTCTAGTGGTTTCGACAAACCACATATTTACAAACTACGAAGTAAATCGTCGCCTGTTAGGGACCTTTTCTTTAAAAAAAAAAAAAAATCTTTGCTATCGTGGACCTTCATGCCCATTGCCCATGGAGTCAATAATGATTATTGATCCTGCTGCTTCTCTTTCGGATCCCACTGCGCTGTTTTGCTAAAAGTATTTCCGCACCTCATTGCATTCATGCTGCGCAGCGAATAAAGGATTACCCGCCGTCCAATAGAAAAGTATTACGATGGATGGTTGTCTTCGTCTGCATGATGGCCATGGGTTGAATGGTTGACGGCCAAGTTGAGTGGTTGAACGCGCCGCACATGCCGCAGTTTCTTGGAAGCCATACTGCATAAATTTGTCAGCGAATAAGATAAGCTTGATCCAAACACACGCAAAAGCGCGGTCTTCTCTGCTTTCGTGTGGATATAAAAGGTTGACGACTCTTTCTCTTCTTCATTCTCACAATCAACTCTCCTTCCACCTCCACAACTTAAGGAAAAAGACAAAGATATTCATCATGGCTGCAGCTCGCTCAACACCAAAGGTCATCCTCGGGTAAGAAGCAAATGCAGGTATGCCGCACTGTTTCCCATCTTTGGAGATTTTACATTCTCACGCCCAGAATATCGATTATTGTCTAGAACAATGACTTTCGGCCTGGAAACAACCGACAGCGCCAAAACCACTGTTCGCGTCAGGGGCATCGACAACATTAAGCCTTTTCTCGAAACCTTCCACAAGTTCGGCCACACCGAGCTCGACACTGCCAGAATCTATTGCTTGGGTGATACTGAGACGGTATATTTTCCCACCATTTTGCAAAAAACATTCTTGGTTATTTGTCCTTGTTGTCACGAACTCATCATCTTTCACTTTTTGCGACAAATAAAAGGCTTTGGGTCTTTTGCCCACAGATGACTTCAAGATCGCTACCAAGGTGTGGCCCACCATCCCTGGCTCTCATGGACCTGAGCACCTCGGTCGGATCTTCCGCGAGTCCTTGGCAGCGCTGAAGGCAGACAAGGTCGATATCCTCTACCTTCACTCGCCCGACTACACCACTCCCTTTGATGTCACAATCAGAGAGATTGACGCTCTTTATCGCGAAGGACTGTTTGAGCGTGTAAGTTTTTTTTTCTGTGCTGTTCTGTCTTTGGCCGAGTATAATCATCAGAAGATCACGCGATTATCAGTTGTTGAGATGTTGATGGATGCCTTTTTGCACGCAACAACGCATTAATTTATGTTTTTGTCTCTTGCGTGGGAAAATTAGTTCGGTCTGTCCAATTTCGCGGCATGGCAAGTGACCCTCATCCACCAGATGTGCAAGCAGAACGGCTATGTGCTCCCTACTGTCTACCAGGGCATGGTAAGAAATACGACTCGTTTTGTACTCGGCATCATGAAAGAAAACGAGCGCTGAACATTTTCTCGTTTCTTCCCGCCACAAAATAGTACAATGGAATCACTCGCGACGTTGTCCGTGAGCTACTCCCCTGTCTCAAGGCACTCAAGATCAACTTTTATGCCTACAACCCCATCGTACGATATGCTTTTTTTCATGCAATAGCACGATCCACAAAAATATATGCACATGTTGCTTACCGCTCAATTTTCTTATTCTTGACTCTAGGCCGGTGGGCTTCTCTCAGGGCGATACCGCTTCGACGAAAACGATAGCGAAGGCCGCTTTGACGTTAAGGTATGAACTGAGCACGGAACCAAGAACTATGGACTCCCTAAAAAAAACATGATTCTCAACATCCACACCTAACATTTCTTCTTTGCGATCTATACTATCGTTACCTCGCTACCTCAACGTACTTAGACTGGCTACGGTAAAATGTATGACGACTATCTAGAATTCAAGTTCTCCGTCATTGTTATCTCTTTCATGCGGATTCAGACTTATCATCCCGTATTTCTCTCTTTCTTCTTGCTTTTTCTCTAGTTACCGCGACCGTTACTGGAACAATCTGTTCTTCGAGGCTGTGCGCAACTTGACCAAAGCCGCTGAGGAGAATCATCTCACATTGCTCGAGGCTTCCTTGCGCTGGATGGTACACCACTCGGGCCTGGGCCCCAACGACGGCATCATTATTGGCGCGTCGTCACTGCATCATCTGGAGGATAACCTGAAGGAGCTGGCCAAAGGCCCCTTGCCCGAGGCTATGGTCACGGCCTTTGACGAGGCTTGGGAGCATGTCAAGGTGGCCTGTGCACCTTACTTCAAGGATGAGGTTAGCGCCAAGTTCATCAGCGCGGTCAACACAAAGTAGAAAAACACTAGTGAAAATAAAATAAATTTCAGCATATTGCATGTTGACAAAATGCGGTACGCAAATGGGATCCCAGAATCTCTGGCGATCCAGAAAGTAGAGTGGCGATCCACGTTGAGTATTGCTTCATGAACGGGCAACAACCGGCGCGGACGTTCCACTAGCATGGCTGACTGTTCAAAACCGAGTGCACCGGACGAAAAAAAGATGCACGGGATGCTGCCAACACTCAGGCATGTATGCATGTGGTTGCGGGTCATGGTATGATTATTGTATATTTAACAGCTTCCATCCTACATCAATATTTGCCAGTCGACCAAAATATAGAATTCTGAGCGCTGTTCTAAAAGTGCCATAACTAATGAGAGGGTTGAGGAAAACGCGTAGCATGGCAGTTTTCTACGTAATCGTTTGTCCCGCGAGTCAAAAGAAACCGGGGTTTGAGCTATTTCTTTGGCCAGGACCCATCGATTTCCTGCCTTGGAACATGGCGAGTGCCATTTCCCTAGTCAATCGACAGTCCGGATTTTTGATCCTATGGCTGTTTCCTAAGAGCCACAATTGAGAAGAGAGCCCCTGCACTAACAGTTTCCACTCTGCGCACTGAATAAAGGATTACCCGCCCATCCAATAGGATAAATGACTGTCCCCGTTTGCATAAAGGAGATCGCTTGCCAAGTCGTGGTCGTGGGTTGAACGCGCAATGCACACGCCGCAGCTTTGGGCGACGGCTTCGCATCAGCGACGAGGGATAAGCTTGATCGGTTCACACTACGATCGTTTCGTATTTTGATTTGGGTATAAAAGATTGGCGGCTCGTTCTAGTCATTTCCATCTTCCTTCTCACAAACCACTCTCTACCACTCTCTACCACTCTCTACCACTCTCTACCACTCTCTACCACTCTCCTTCTGCCTATTCAAGAACACAAACACCAAAGAAAAAAAAAGAAACAAATACCATCATGTCTGGAACTTCATCAACACCAAAAGTCATCCTCGGGTAAGATGTAAAGGCAGGTTTGCCGTGGTATTTCCAGTCTCTGGAAATTTTGCTTTCTCACGTTCGGATTATCAATTTGCTTTCTAGAACCATGACTCTGGGCTTGGAAACGACCGACAGCACCAGGACCTCCGTTCGCGTCAGGGGCATCGAGAACATTAAGCCTTTTCTTGACACCTTCCACAAGTTCGGCCACACCGAGATCGACACTGCCAGAATCTATTGCTTGGGTGATACGGAGAAGGTAAATTTTCCAAAATATTCTTTGTTACTTGTCCCTGTTGCCACAAACTTATCATCTTTCACTTTTTGCGACAAATAAAAGGCTTTGGGTCTTTTGCCCACAGATGACTTCAAGATCGCTACCAAGGTGTTTCCCACCATCCCTGGTGCCCATGGACCCGAGCATCTCGGCCGGATCTTCCGCGAGTCCTTGGCAGCGCTGAAGGCAGACAAGGTCGATATCCTCTACCTGCACTCGCCCGACTACACCACTCCCTTTGATGTCACAATCAGAGAGATTGACGCTCTTTATCGCGAAGGACTGTTTGAGCGTGTAAGTTTTTTTTTCTGTGCTGTTCTGTCTTTGGCCGAGTATAATCATCAGAAGATCACGCGATTATCAGTTGTTGAGATGTTGATGGATGCCTTTTTGCACGCAACAACGCATTAATTTATGTTTTTGTCTCTTGCGTGGGAAAATTAGTTCGGTCTGTCCAATTTCGCGGCATGGCAAGTGACCCTCATTCACCAGATGTGCAAGCAGAACGGCTATGTGCTCCCTACTGTCTACCAGGGCATGGTAAGAAATGCGACACAGTCTGTACTCGTTGTTATGACAGAAACATGCAGAGTAAACACGCTGAATCACTTTTCTTTTTCTTTTCGCGCTAAATAGTACAATGGAATCGTTCGCGACGTTGTCCGTGAGCTGCTCCCTTGCCTCAAGGCGCTCAAGATTGACTTTTACGCCTACAACCCTATCGTAAGTCTCCCGCATCCATCTACAGTTTGGTCGATTATTTAGAAAAGAATCAACAGAGGTTTCTAACCAGCTCAATTGTCCCTCTTTTTGCGTGCTAGGCCGGTGGACTTCTTTCTGGACGATATAACTTCGGCGAGAATGACGGCAAAGAGGGGGGTCGCTTTGACGTCAAGGTATGAAATTGAGGCATGGAGCGCATAGGATGTCTCTAAAGAAAACACTCTCCAATATCCTAACATTTTTTTCTCTTATTGATCCTTTCAAAATGGTTACTTCTACGTTACTCAGACTGGTTACGGCAAAATGTAAGGCAAATATCAAGAGTCTCGATTTTCTTCTGTTCCATCTATGCCATGCAAAACTCGAACTTGCAGAATACTTACCATTATGATAACCCTCTTCATTTTCCCTAGGTACCGCGACCGCTTCTGGAACAGCTTGTTCTTCGAAACTATCGGCAACCTGTCCAAAGCCGCTGAGGAGAACCATCTCACTTTGCTCGAGTCGGCCTTGCGCTGGATGGCACACCACTCGGGCCTGGGTCCCAACGACGGCATCATCATTGGCGCGTCGTCAGTGCATCATCTGGAGGAGAACCTAAAGGACCTGGCCAAAGGCCCCTTGCCCGAGGCTATGGTCGCGGCCTTTGACGAGGCCTGGGAGCATGTCAAGGTGGCTTGTCCACCTTACTTCAAGGACGAGGCTGCTACCAAGGCCATCGCCTCTATCAACTTCTTCAAGTAGGAAAAGTCAACATCAGACTGAAATAAAATTGTAACGCCCTGTCTTCGTCTTTCGTCTACTCCTCTGCCCTTGCATTACAAGCCCTCTGAACATCACACACCTTTCGACATCTCACCTTTTTTGCTACCCCGCGCACCCCTTCGCCCTTCTCATCATCACACGCCACTTTTTATTATTCATCCCTCGCTACTGCAACCATTCTCACAGCCGTATGTGTTCAATCACACTACTCTTTTCTCAATCACTCCCACACTTTTCTCAGCATCACTCACCTTTGCCACTTCTCTTACGCCCTTCTCTTTCTTGAGGTGTGTATTTAATATTAACTGTTTTGTTCTTGTAGGCAGCTGAACTTCATCTTTACATGGGACGTGATATTCGAGCTGATGAAGCGGGACGTCCATGCAGAGTTCCCTGCCGCCCTCTGCAAACCAATCTGATGCCCGCAAATCCTGGTATGCATGTCAGAAGTCTCGTAAAAGGCTGTTGTGAGAGCCACACAAACATGAAGGAGTGGCGGCGCTTGGAGAGAGAGCACCTGGAGCTGTGTGAAGAGGAATACAGCGCTCTTGCAGGATTGGTCCGGCCACAACTGGAGCACCTCCTTGGTGCAAATCTTTGAAGTCCGCTGCAGTACACTGCCAGGACAAACAACAAGGGCAATAAGGACTCCTTCTTTTTATAATATCGTCGAGCCTCTCTTGCATGCTGCATTTGGGGAGTATGAAGGTATTAAGACTGCAATGTTTATAGCCGGAAATTGGACGTAATGAGACGACGAAGGGATTTCTTTATTCGGGCAGACCAGCAATTTCACATAGTGCCTGTCTGTCCGGGGTTGGATTAAAAACAGTAACGCCACCAAATATATCGCACTGTCCAACTCTAGCCAGGAAGGTCAAGTCTGGAGGCATCCATTCCTCAACGGATAGGATAACAATGCTCGCCCCACTGCCCTTGTAGCCCACGCCAATTTTTCTTTTTGATATTTTATTCCTTTCCTATTTCTATCTGGTGTGGGGGAGTAATCTATTTGGCAACCTAGGTTGTCCGATTTTATTTGACAACCCACTCAATTTCCGTGCCAAGTCCATGTAACACATATTTTTTTTGGAGTCAAAAAAACGTGCAGAGGAAGGGCAACAAATAATCTTTGGAGCGACTTACCTTCGCTTTCCCTTGTAGCATTACTTGTGTAGCCTCAAAAGTTGTCATTGAAGCGCGCTGTTGCCGAAAATGACGCCTTTTTGCTATTTAAAAGCCGTGATGATGATGGTAAGGGACGCAAACTCGGTGAATTGAACAGCAAGAAACTGGCAAAACGACTAGCATAAAAAAAATTGAATGTATATTATAAAAACAAGAACCTATGGAGATTATACGGCAGAAAGGCGTTACATGGACTTGGCACGGAAATCGAGTGGGTTGTCAAATAAACGATGAGGTTAATTGTCGCGGGTTGCGACGATTAGTTATTTGTCGCCGGTCCGAATTTCCTTTTTTGGGCCTTATTTGTCACGGGTCTATTTGTCGCGGGCGCCTTGTTTGTCGCGGCCTATTTGTCGCCGACATCTTTTCTATTTGTCGCGGGCCGTTATTCGTCGCGGCCTATTTGTCGCCCCAATTGTCGCTCTCTATAGGCACCCGCATCCCCACGCCGCCAACCATGCCTTCATTGCAGTTTTGTTTCTCTCTCTCTCTCTGTTCGCCTATCGACGCCACAGCTCCGCCGCCAATGTCATACAAAGGGACAACCTAGTTGTCAAATAGATCGGCAGCAAACTTGACAACCTAGATTGCCAGACACTTAAGATGGCAAGGATGCAATGCGTGCAAAGCTCTTCCCATCTGAACGCTTCTTGTCCCAGGTTGGGGCAAGGCAGCTGACTGACCAGGGTTCCTTTGATTGCCAAAAGAATGCCGTGGGCGAGGTCACCCTGTATCATTTGCAGCGATCATTTGGCAACACTATGGTGCTTTCGCTCGCAGACCCTCAAGTCGCACTCTCTTTGCCTATTCATTGGAAAACATGCAGAGGCAGATTGAATCCCATAGGAGTGGTGTTTCGCATCCGAAAAATCCCATCACGGACAACAGCAAAAAGGGTCGCCCTTCCAACAAAAGACAAAATCAACCAGAGAGCAAGCCATTGACATCTTCAAGGCAACGACCAACTCCAACAAGAAAAGCCAGTCCAGTGAGAAGGCCAGGTCCAACTCCAAGAAGAAGTCTAACAAGAAGAACAAGTCGCAGAAGTTGACCACATAGAAGGAATCGATGTTGAAATATGTAGCTACTGTTTCACTCTCAATTGATTGTTCTCATCTCGTTCACATAAACCCACTCCATACACAGCATGAGTTTCGAGTGTATGGTGGGCCATGGCATATGGGCCATGGTGACAGTTGGAGCGACAAGTAGGCCGCGACGAATAACGGCCCGCGACAAATAGAAAAGATGTCGGCGACAAATAGGCCGCGACAAACAAGGTGCCCGCGACAAATAGACCCGCGACAAATAACTAATCGTCGCAACCCGCGACAATTAGATTAATTGCAAACAAAACGAACAGCCGGGTTGGTAAATAACAGTCCAAAATGAAAGGACGCTAAGCATCAGATAGGATACCAGCAAAAAGAAAGCGCCCAACGTGGGGGTCGAACCCACAGCCTTCAGATTAAGAGTCTGACGCTCTACCGATTGAGCTAGCCGGGCGGGCTTTGGAACTTGGTTAAAAGCTAATTTTCCAGCACCTACTTAAGACAAATACTAAAGTTTGCTATTATTTCCTTGCAATCATCGTTTGTTAGGAATTAACGGATATATACCCTTGTTCCTCGCCCCACGTCAGTTCTCATAATCTCACGTCATTTATTAGCGTGGTATCAATGTTATGAGTATCCATGAATCAAGAAAAGCCGCAACGCCTTGGACTTGGCCTTCCCTGGACCTTCCCAGCATTATGTCCTCAAACTCACGCGTCTTATTCCTCATCTCCTGGCTGGTGAAGAAGATTCAAAATATCCGGGTTGTCCGACATATCCTAGTGTATTTTTCATTTCATCAATAGAGGACAAGGGGTTTGTTAGCCCTACATTCTGTTGCTTCCTAAACAAGGGATGGCCATTTCATAGTGAACACTGTTCTTTTACCACGGCAGAGTATCCACGTTTGTTTTTGATCGTGGTGTCTGCGCCACGCTCAATCAGTACCGACACCATTGTCGATGCTCCCAGTAGCACCGCCAGATGCAAGGCGGTATTTCCGTTCTATTTTTTTTTTCAGACGAAGCGAGAGAGACGGTCCAGTCAGTTTCAACCGAGTCACACAAAAGCACCTTTTCCCGTCTGGTTAAGCTCTAGTATCATTTTCAGTCTTCATGCCCCTGAGCTATAGTTAAACTGTACCCCAAACTTAGCATCCACATCTAACATTGAGAATGTCAAAGAAATAGAAAGCACAACACTCTTCTGTTAGTTGCCAGTCGATTTTGCACAGCGATTTTGGTTTTTTTTTCTTTCATCGACGTAAACCTCTGCAAAGAACAGGAGGAGGGGGGGGGGGAGGGGGCATTCTCTCTTTCTTTCTCCATTCTAACCTTGCTCAAACGTCGAATCCAAAATATCCTTTGCGACCGAGTCCTTGCCCGTCAGGATCGCCAGCTGCAGGCCCGTCAGCGGGCCAAGGTACGCCCCCAGCAACGTGAACGCGTCGCGCTCGACCTCGGCCGGGAAGCTGGCCCCTTTGGCCTTGCAGCGCGCACGCGTGAGCAGTGACCGGTGCTCAACCAGCATGTGCCGCACGACTTCCGTGTCTTGTTCCTGGATCGCTGCGAAGAACTGTTGCACGATTTGCTGCAACAAGAAGACGGAGAGATGCCCCCAGAGAAAAAAAAAGAAAAAAAAAAAGGTTAAAAAATGAATGGCGTCTTGTCTACTAATTGATATCTTAGAACAAAAAAAAAAAAGAGTCTCTGACTTGCTTTGTTTACCTCAGATCCTTCAGTTTCGTCACCGTCGACGATAAAACTTTCATTAGCCATGTTGATGCTGGAGAAGCCTCTCTCTGGCTGCTGTAACATTTTACCGATGTTGCTGAGCATTTTTTTTTGGTATGTGTTTTGTTTCAGTCAGTGAAGTCCTGTTCGGTATTCGGGCGCGTGGTGTGCGTGTGCTGGTTATTAGTTGAAAAACAATAGAGCGCTGAACCGTGAAAGTGTGTGGCGAAGGAAAAAGGAATGACAATTGAGTGAATGTTGGGAATGTGAAGAAAAAAAGTGGAATGAGAAAGAAGGGAGGCGAAAAGTTGAAAAACAACGCAAGACACCCCTTTAAATGTCGGCTGCTGTGATCATTCGCACACAGTTGACACATCCCATAGCAAAATAGAAAAAGGGGTCGCCCGTGGACATCGTTTCCCGCATCCCATGCGCCTGCGTTCATGTTTTTCGTTGTTTTTATTCAGTATTCAATATATGTACAGACGACAGTGGTTATGATATGAGTTTGCGAAGGCTGGAAGTTTTAGAAAGGAAGATGTGGGGAATAAAATGATAAAAAAAAAAGTGAACATCCTTGGAAGAATAAAACGTCGCAGCGTTAAGAAAATTAAGAGATTTTTTTAAGCCTGCGATGCCTCAACTTCGTTGCCATCAGCCTCGATCAGGGTATCCAACCAAGGGCTGCCGCCGACAGAGATCTCGCCAAAGCTCTCTTCCTGCTTGACCGAAACAACATCCTTGGTCGACAGCACGAGCAACTCAAAGAACAGCTTGGCAGCATCCGCACGGTTGCGCTTAGGGACCGGGGTGTTCGTTGTTGCAGGAGCGGTCGCCATCAGCTCCGAGAAGGTCACCTGGGCCGAATCCTTGTTCAACGCTGAGCTGGCAGTCGCCATGCTGGACTGCCGGGTCGACCGTGAAACCTCCTCTGTGCCAGTCTTTTTCGACTCGAGATTCTGGTGAACCAGTCGCATGGTCTTGATGGCCGAAGTGCTGAAAACAGTGCCGTGGAGTTCCTTGGTCGACGCGACTGCATCAGTATCATCGCTTTCCTGGAACAATGAGCTCTTGGCTCTGACTCTTTCCTCCACATCCTGCTCCACATCCACTTGCTCCATGTAGCGGGGTGGCGAGTCCAGACGCATGTCCTCAAACATGGTGGGCGATGGGTGGCGAATCTCTTCCTCGGCGTCGCCTTGAATCTGGTCAGCCCAGTTCTCGACCTGGTCGTCCTGCCACAAACCACCAGTGTGATCATCTCTGGCCTCGACTTCGGGCTCTGGCATCTCGGGCAGAGGCTGGTCGATTTGAAGACGGCGCGAGAACATACTGGCCAGCTCTGGGACCATGGCGTTTCCAGTGATACGAGGGCCAGCAGTGCAGTCCAGAAGGTATCCAGCGAGACCGCCATGGGCAACATCCTGCTCAATTTGCTGGAGTCGGAGCAATTTTCTGGATCTGGGCAACATGTCGTGGGTGATTAGCAATCCCTCCGCAACAAGGTCAGCGTTCAGTCTCTTCAGTTCCTCCTGTGACATCTCTGTAATATCGTCCACAATGAGCTTGCGCTTCTTGATCACTGCTTCACGGGGTTGCTGGGGTTGCTGAGGTTCCTGCGCTTGCTCTCCTTCGTCGCCAAGCCCGAAATCAAGAGGCGATCGGTCGCGAGCACGCATCTCAGCAGGCTCAAAGGCAGAATCACCATGAACAGAACCAGCGACCGAAGGGGCGCGTCCCTCCTCAGAGCCAAGACGCAGAGGTTTGTCGTTCAACATAGCAAAGGGATCCGCACTGAGCGAGCGGCGCTGGACAACAGCATCACGACCGACTTCAATCTCGAGGTCATCCACCTGGGGGCGAGGACGCTTCATAAAGTCATAGTCGGCACCAAGATCGTCACCAAAGAGGTCGAGGTCCAGAGCATCATCAGGTCCTGCCAGGTCGAAATCCATGGTGTTGTATCCTCCTCCACCTAAGCGATGGTTTCGTCCGACCTCAATATCCAGTCCACGGTTGCGACGTCCGTGGTCCAGCGAGAACAGGTCGTTGGTGTGGTCGCCGTTTCCTTCCTCCAGTGTTATATCCTCGGCGCGGGACAGGTTGGACAGTTTAGGGTTGAGGCCCCAGGCATCAATGTCAAAGTTCTGGGCAGGGAGTAACAAGTCAAACTCAGTCATGGTATCGGGCACGGTCACAGCATTGAAGGCGGCACGGGTCTGGTTGCCAGGGAGGCCTGTGAGCCCACCGGCGCCGTCGAGCATAAGCAGGTTGTTGTCGGCAGCATCGGTCCTGACAGCCACCTTGAGCTTGACCATGGCTTCGTTGCAGTCCTCGAGCAAATATCTAGCCTTGCGATAGTAGATCCGGGTGACTCCAAGCAACAGCTGTCCTGAGAGACGGAGAGCCATGGGTGCCTGGTCCACACCCACAATTGCATCTAAATAGTGAATTTTGCGATTTTTTGTACTATTAGCTCTAAATTGAAAGAGTTGTAGTTGTTGTGCCTGTACTCCGAGTCAATCAATTTTGCATATTAAACTACAGAAATGCGAATGCAAATTTGGAGTGGAAAATCATACCAACAGAGCTGTTGATGTTGGTTTGCAGAAGCTGGTTCTTAGATAACTTGCGCTCCCAGTGGGCTGCAAGCCAGACCTTGCCAAGGGGTCCGTTTTTGGAGAGGATGGCCTCTGAAAAGAACATTACTCAGAGCAGTATAACGTGTGATGTGTAGAGAAGAGGAAGTAGATATGGGTGTGAATCAAACAGGATAGCGCTGAATGTTGAGAGTGATGAATAGTGCCAATCGCAGGAATAGGTGCTTGCTAATGAGGGAGGAGAATGGTAAGCGAGCAAGGCAAATGAAGGAATGGGGTGGGCGAGATGATGGTGAATGGAGCCAAAAGATAAAAAGCAAAAGGCCCAGAGTGACGCGACATTTTTGTTTGTGTTTTTGTTTTTTGAGCGCGGCGTTTTCCCCTTCTGAGATTGACTTCATTTGCCACCATAAAAGATAATGTACTTTTTTTTATTTTTGTTCTTCGTTCCTCCATGGGACGCTTTCTTTCTTTTTTCTTTTTTCTACAGGATTAAACACGAAATGAGTAGGATACTAAAATAGACACCCTATGATCCCTGTCATCGGTACCGTCGGCTGTCATGGTCGCGGCTTTGACTACGGTCGCGAGACCGCTCTCGACTCCTCTCTCTCTCACGGTCACGCCCTCTTCCTGAACGTTCCCGGCTGCGACTGCGGTCCCTGGACTCTTTGTGACGCCCACTGCGGTCGTAGGATCGATCACGCTTGCGCCCTTCCTTGTCCTTGGACCGCTCCTCATGGTTCCCATTGGCCAAGCTGCCGTTGCTATTTGCATGGCTCTCCCGAAGTCCATCTCCAGTGCTTCTACGCTTGCTAGGGCGTGAATGACCTTCTTCGCCTTCATCGTCAGATCGGTTTCGGTGTCTTGAGGACGAGCCGCGGTCGTGTGAAGAACTGGAGCGGTGGTCCTTGTACCGAGAACGTTCATCTTCCACAGAGTCGCTTCTTCTTGCCCGAGAGTGCGAAGTCCTGTCTCTGGATCGCTTTCTGGAGCTGGATGAGCGACGCGGACTAGCACTGCCGTCCCTGCCAGATCGTGAACGATGACGATCTCCGTTCGAGTCATCCCGCTCTCGGCTGTAGTCGCGTCTGGATGAAGATGGGCTAGACCGTCTGTGAGAGCTCTTGCGGTCATCTTCGGATGCATGTCGGTTCCTGGAGGATGATCCTGATGATTCTTGTTTCTTCAGCTCAAAGTATCCTTCACGCAGTTGAGAGTAATGGATGGCGCCAGTGGGGAACGCCTTCCCTGCATAGGTCCAAAGGTGTCGGGAAAGTCGATCTCTCTCAGAGCGCGAGCGAGAACTTGAGGACTCAACCAAGTCTTCAATCTCGCGACCAATCTTGGCCAGGCACTTGGCTATCACTTGTGGGTCCACTGGTTTTTTGTCCGATTCTCTGATGGTGCGGATGTCGCGTCCGACAGCGCGCAGCATGCTCTTGCTCTTTTCGTCCGAATGGCCATCAGCCTCGTCGTCCTGATCCGAGCCGACGGTCTTTGATTTTGATGAGCGCGATTTGCTGGTCGAGCTACTGGCTGATTTACTCTTGCTCGATGGTTTTTCTTTGTCACGACTGTGGTTGCTGTTGCTGGCGTTGTTGCCCTTGCCTGGGACACGTCTTGAGCTCGAGGCCGAAGCATTGGATTGCCTTGTCTTCTTGTCCCGCTCAGATTCACGCAGGACCTTGAGCAGATACTCGCCACGGCGGACCAAATGAAGTGCCTTTGGAATCTTTTTCGCGTCCTTGGCATCCTGATTCGACAGGAAAAACTTTTTGGCGAATCCAAGCCCACTTTCCTCTTGAATCTTGTCCCAGGCCCCGAATCCGTGCTTGTAGATACCAACAACCAGCATGGCATCTTCTTTCTGGCCCCAGGAGCAAGACCAGTTCAGAACAGGCTTGAGGGCTACGTTCAACCGGAATTTGGTAATATCCGTTCCGTCCAGTCGCCTGTTCATTGCGCGCAGATCCTTGAGTCGCAAAACCATCTGACCAGCATTCACCTTCTCCACTTCCTTGTACGTGAACAGGACCGCTTTGGCGTTCTTCTTGGCGTAAGGCAAGTCCTCATCGTCGTCCTGGTTGTCGATCGAATCATGAGCCACTCCGAGAGCATCCTCACAGGCGTGGATGAGTTCCTCTGCTTCCATCTTGACAACATCCTCTTCCTTATCTTCAAGCTCGGCTTCAGTCACAACATCCTGGTATCGGTCAAAAACAGTTCCAAACTTGAGCATGCCTCGAGCCAGAGCGCGAAGATCTTTGGTATTAAGCTCAGAGGGGTCAAGACCTGCGCCACGCTTCTTCTTAGGACCAGGGGTGGCAACTGTGGAAGAGCCGGCAGCCTTACGTTTCCTCCGACGACCCTCGGACTCGGGTGAGGGTGAGTTGGCCTTGCCTTCAGCATATGAAACTCGACCGCGGTTTCGAGGCGTGTAGAGTTCCTGCTCTAGTTTGGCCCTTTCTTCAGCTTCAAACTGCTCGCGCTCCTCGGCTGGAATGATCTCGTCCCAAGACATGTCGCCTGCTCCGAAATCAGCGTACTGGAATTGGCTCAAGAACTCTTCCCCACCAGCCAGGTTGACTGCATCTGCGGTGTCATGGTCCTCTGCACGGGCAAGAATCTCGTCCAAATCCAGTTCGTCCAACTTTTTGTTTGCTGCGCCTTCAGATTGCTGGAACATACTTTGGGCACCAAACTTGAGAATGGCAGACAGTTCTTCTTTGGAGAATCCTGTTGATGTCTCGGCCGCCTTCTTTTGCTGCAAAATCTCCAGACCAGATGTGTCCATCTGCTTGATAATGCAGTACTCCAGCACCATCTTGCGCTTGGCTCGCTCGATAATATCCTCCTCGATTGTGTCCTTGGAGACAAAGCGGTAGACGTTGACAACATTCTTTTGGCCGATACGATGTGCTCGGGCCATAGCCTGCAAGTCGTTCTGAGGGTTCCAGTCCGAATCGAAAATAATGACTGTGTCTGCCGTCTCCAAGTTGATGCCGAGACCTCCTGCACGTGTCGACAGCAAGAAGGCGAAATCAATCGAATTGGGTGCGTTAAAGTGCTCGATCGATCTCTTACGGGCCTCGGAGCCAACACTGCCGTCTAGACGTTGGAAGGCGTACCCACGGAGAGACATGTAGTCGGTCATGATGTCCAGCATGCGCACCATCTGCGAGAAGATCAATACGCGATGTCCATCCTTCTTGAGTCTCGTCAGCAACTTGTCCAATAGAACCATCTTGCCACTGCTCATGATAATTCCCTTCAGCTGCTCGTCTCGGCGTTCCGAGACAACCTCGGCATTAGGGAAAAGGTACGGGTGGTTACTGGCTTTCTTCAGTTCCATGGCAACATTCAGCAAGCTGAGCTGGCCCTGACCCGAGATGCCCTTGTTCAGGACAGCAAAGTTCTTGGTCAAGATGTTCCTGTAATAGTGGGTCTGGAGCTGGGAGAGTTCGACACGCAGGATACGCTCAGTTTTTTTGGGCAGTGACTTTTCGACATCCTTCTTGAGACGACGGAGCATATAAGGCTTGAGCTGGCTGTGGAGATCTTGGATTTTGGACTCTTGTTCATTGTCGCCCATGTCAATATCAAAGTCGTCGTCGTCAAACTTTTCGGGGTTCAAGAAGTTGCATAGCGCGATAAGCTCCTTGACACTGTTCTGGAGCGGTGTTCCTGTGATGAGGAGGCGGTTGGCGGTGTGGAAATCCTTCAGGGTTTCGTGCAGCTGTGACTGCTTGTTCTTGAGTCTGTGAGCTTCGTCGATGGCCAAGTATGTCCACTTGATCTTGTCCAGTTCGGCACGATCCATGCGCACCAGCTCAAAGGTAGTCAGCAGGACGTTGAACCGAATCTTAGTGGTGGATCCCTTCTGGTAGAACTCGTAGTCACGGATTGTTTGTCTGCTTGCGCCGTCACCAATGTACACAATGAGGTTCATGTCCGGCGCCCATCGCTCAAACTCGCGCTGCCAGGCTCCGATGGTGGACAAGGGAACGACCACAAGGTACGGGCCGTAGAGGTGGTGAGTGTGGAACAGGAAGGATATGATTGAAATCGACTGCACTGTCTTACCCAGACCCATCTCATCGGCCAAAATACCATTCTCGTTCTTAGACCACAGGTTCGACATCCAGTTAAGTCCTGTCAGCTGATAGTCTCTCAGATCACCTCCAACAAGGTACTCGGGCTGAGTGGTCATCTTCTTGAAGGGAGGGCGCTGTCCTTTAGGGTAGATGGTTGTGCGGTAGGGTACCTTTTGGCTGGATTCACGGTCAAGGAAGGCATCGATCTCGGCCTGGTGGTTGTCTGCAATCTGGTCCTCCACCTCCCACGTGGCAGCACTGTAAGGAAGACGGTTCCATTTACAAAAGTACTCGGTTTCCCCAGACTTGGATGTCCTCGAGGCAATGATGCGCTCTACAGTCCGATAGTCCTTGAGTTCATCCCGAAGCATCTCGCGGTTGACATCCGACTGCTCAATCTCCTCGCGCATGGTGTTGGGGTCTGATTTCAGTGCAATCTCTGGGTAAACAAAGCGCTGGATGTAGCTGTCGACTTTTTTGAAACCCTTGAACTGACGAAGATGGTCGTATGCCTCCCAGGTGTTGTGCATGTGGCTGTGCTGCTTCCATTTGATCAGGTACTCAATGTTGCCTCTAGGATCGTCTGAATCATCATCATCCTCATCTATCCGAGTGGGTGTCAAGGTTTGTATTTTAGGAAATCATTCTTAGGATTAAATGAGCATATATATATTTCGTTAAACATCGGATAAGTGACCAACCTGTGTTTTCCATGCGACGGAAATCATGGATACTCTCAATAACATCGCCTTCATCCTCCACGATGGCAGGTTTGGTGTACACTGGAAGTTTGTCGTCATCTTCCGAACTAATGCCCCAGTCGTTTTCATCCTCGTTGTAGTTGACTTGCCCACCTCTTGAAGAGTAGCGTACTCCCTGATCAGCGTCATTGTTGGCTAATGTGGAGATCGATCATGGCGAGCCGTTTAGAAATGGAATAGTAGGGTCTAATCAGTGATGCACAAGAGACAGACTTACAGTGTTTGGTGCGTCTTCTTCGCTTGCTCCCTGACTTCTTTTTCGATCCGCCCCAGTCGCCGTCCGAGTCACTCTCAGAGGATGGTGTATGTTGGGGTGTAATCCTCTGAATTGTCCTCTCCTTTGGCCGTTTGTCTAACGTCAAACATTCTGTTAGATATTATCCCGAAACAAAAAATCTCTTGCTTATTGAGTTGATAGCACAGGCACATTGATTATACCTCTGCGACTTGATAATGATCTAGGCGACTTTTTGGATCCTCTTGAAGACTTTTTCTTGCTGCCATAACCAAAATCGCTACCGCTGTCATCCGAGTTTTCTGATCCAGATTCTGATGCGTCATCGTCGTCGTTCTCAAAGTCGCTCTAACGACATAAAGAAATTAACGGGTGTCAACACCTTGAAAAACTATTGAACATAAAACAGAGCCGAATGAGTTACCTCCTCTACTTCGCTTTCATCTTCATCGTCATCTAAGATCTTTGGGGCGCGTCTGGCTCTTCCTGATCGACGGAGATCGTAGAGCTCAGCATCTACGTCGCGGAACTCTTTTCTAGATGTTCGTGGCGCTTTACTTGGCTGACTATTGTCAGAGCCGTCCACCTCTTCAAAGCTATCGTAGGGGCTTTCATCTTCATGTCTAGTGGTATTCTTGGAGGGTCGAAACTCTGGCTCGTCGTCGTCTTCGGCGTCATCGTCACTACTGGAGGAGTCAAAGGAGGACGAGTCTGAGGGCGATTTCCGACGTGCAGCGTCATCCTCTGAAGGGGTGGGGGATCGACGATTCACTTGTGGCGAGTTGGGCTCGTCTTCGTATGCAGACGACTCTTGGGCTGGCGACATTTTTGGATGCAATTGAAAGGAAGGTTAGTTTTAGGGTTCTCCTGGACCACTTCCTTGATCAATGAAGCCAAGAACCAACAACAAAAAAAAAAAAGAACGATAGAACAAAAAGAAAGTGAGGGACAGATCAAAAGGACGATCGAAGGATGGGAGCCCA
The DNA here is from genome assembly GCA_000739165.1 of Podila verticillata NRRL 6337. Taxonomy (NCBI): domain Eukaryota; kingdom Fungi; phylum Mortierellomycota; class Mortierellomycetes; order Mortierellales; family Mortierellaceae; genus Podila; species Podila verticillata. The sequence continues at coordinate 512,811 of KN042431.1, read as the reverse complement.
GGGGTGAGGGTGTGGGTGAAGACGGGAGAAGACCCTGTCGAAGGAAAGACGTGGCGATGGATTGTGTGTGTGGGTGTGAGCTGGGTTGATGGAGCCATAAAAAACAACTCGATGATCCCTCGGTGCCCGAAATGGAATAGGCGTCCTAGTGGATTGATTACCGAGCAACAATGGCCAGAGATTTGATACTGAGACCAGCAAGAAATGATGCATCCCCAAGAAAGAACTTACAATCCATCGATGGTTAATTCGTTCGGCTTGTAGTTCGAAGCGAGTGAGTGCGTGGCGAGTGTGTGTTCAAGAGAGGATGAATGGTTCTTTTGTGTTCAGGTTGTGCACAATCGAGTTCAACAACAACACACCCACGAGAGAAGATGAGGACGGGGTTCTCGGGTTATTATTAGACCAGCACCAATTCTTATAGTTGATTGAGAAGGAATTTTGTCAATGATGGTAATGGTGCATGGTTCGATGGTATGAGCAGGGTTTTAGGATTGAGGAAAATAGAAAGATGAAAAATGGTCTGGTTAGTAATGGGCAAAGATGGACTTGTTTTTTTTTTATTATTTTTGCAGTGGAATGTCAGAGTGATGAGGCAGACAGAGACACTGACAGAGACAAAGACAGAGAGACAGCAACACAGCACAACAGCACACCGGGTGTGAGGGTGTGTGTGGAGGACGACGAAGCACTGATCATTCTCTGGATCAGAGACATGCGTGGGATGCATTTAATCATTATAGGCAACGCGACCCTCCCCACTCTAGGCCAGGGCTGGACATCAGTCGAGAGAGCACGCACACATATAAATAAATGAATATGAAGAAATGGAACTCAACTCACTTGGGGGATGGTGTCAATGAGATCTGCCCGACGAATGGGGTTGTGGATGGGGTGGGGCGGGGTGGAGTGGAGGAGGACACAGCGCAGATTCGGTCGATGTATCTTTTTTTTTCTTGTCGCGTGTCGGTTGGATGGGTAGAGTTGAGCAGTCGAGTGTGTGATGCGACCCAAACCAGCTTGTTGTGTGTGGAATGAAAGTGAGAAGCGAATTGTGTTTGCCGACCAAACACAGAAAAAGGGAAAAAAAGAAAACAACTCTCCCCCACCTCGCTGTGGTTCACGCACTCGTTTATGGCTGAGCGAGCGAGGGTGAGCGAGCGTTCGGCGTGAAAGGAGGGAGGCAAAAATTCAAAAGTGCAAAGCCACCGGTTTTGGGAGAGATCTCCATTCACACCTCGCACCTCACACACCGCACACCACACACCGCACACCGCACACAACATAACCAGGCTTGAGAGAGTCCCTTTTCTATTTGGATGGTATAGGCGCACATCTCTTTTGCTACCCGCTACTCTGGTGATCTTAACAATCAATAGGCACTGGGTCTGGGATACCAATCGTCGACAGTGGACGCGCCTTCTCGTTCTGTCCAGCCTCCTCGGCGTCCTTCTTCATAAGGTTGTGACCAGCCTCACGAAGAGAGCTCAGGAAGGCTATTAGTGATCGTGAAACGAAAAGAACAAGAGCGTCAGCTCCTACTCGAGATGTAGTCTATAGGCTACACTTGTTGTAACTCACCTGGAATGCCAGATCTGGCGGCCCAGTTGATAATGCCGGTTGGAATGTTACCCTGTTGACAAAATATAATCAAGTAAGTACCAACTCTTGACCGGTCGCTTCTTTCGAGAGGCACAAACGAAGCGACAACTCTCCTTACCTTAGGATCGTCATAGTAGCCGAACCAAATGTTGCATCCGTTGCCTTCGGCCGTAGGCTGGATCACCACGTCCTGTCGGAACTCGTCCACACGGACCGTGCCAGAGCGTTCAGGCGCCGATTCGTCATTGACACTCTTGCCGTTCACACACACAACCCCACCCTTGAATTCCTGCACACGTAGCTCATAGACGTAGTCACGAGGAGACAGTGGCCAGGGAAATTTCGCAGTGAAATGCAGGCGATGGTTCTCCAGGGCCTTCCAGTCAACCATGTTCTTGTCCCACGACTTGCGGAAATCAAGATCGGTGTATGCGCGCAAAAGGTAGCGAGTGGGCAGGTCGTTGTAGGTGCCCAGGACCTTGTATTCCTTCAGTGCGCTGTTGGGAACCGCACGGCGGTAGACTTTAAAGTTGGGGACTTCTGAGAAGAGGTCCCATCCTGTAACATTGGGTGTCTTGATTTCGTTCAAAGCCTCGTTGACCTGTTCTTCAGTGAACATGGTGGAAGAAGTAGAGAGCTTAAAGTGAGAGTGAAAGAGAGAGTGGAAACTGGGAGCGATGAATTGGGAGATGGGAAATGAGGAAACAAAGTGGGAATAGGAGTAGGCACACGATGAGCAAAGACGTCTATTTATATGGCCGAAGGGTGTTTTCCTTGTTTTCATTTGGTTTTGGTATGCAAGCAAGGAGAAGGAAGGATTCCAGAAAAGCATGAATGGGTATTGCAGTGCGCATCATACACACGCGACTGCATCAGTCTAGTCTATGCCATAGCATAGCGTGATCGGGAAGACGAGACGAGGACAACTGGCCACATAACGAACAAGCAAAGAACGGATGGTTGTCCAAGGACATACGACGAGTTGCAGCCAATTTGTACACTTGCACAACAAAACACACCTGGCAGAGGAACACAACGTAATGGTTGTGAGTGGAAGTAAGAATGCCTATGTTGTCGCGATATTTCTTCTGGCTGGTTCGGTACGGATCAACAAGGAAAAAATTCGCCGATGGGCGCCAGCATTCAAGAAAGAGAAGTGAGTTTCAATACCTTGGCTAAGAACAGCGATGCGCTGTGCGTCGCGTCTGAGGGTTGCGCAGTGCGGGTTGCCTCATTTTCATGCGCGCTTGAGCATGACAACACAAACCTACTGTAGTCCCGATCGACGTCACTCTTCTCTCATTCATCCTTCCTGATCTGGGGGCATTTAAAATTATTTAAGAACAACCTGCGCTTCCCACCTTTTCTTCACAAATCTTCTCCACTCACACATTCTCATACACATTCACAATGCTGCGCTCCATTCCTCGCTCCTTCGTCGCCATCAACAAGCCTTCGGCCTTCGCTGGCCTCCGCTTCAAGCACACTCTTCCCGGTAAGGCTACCCAACCTCCATTCCCACGCGTTTGGATTGTGCGTCGGAGCAAAACATGCTTCAATGTACTTTGGATTGATCGCTCCTTCTTGCGCAGTTGGTTACCCATGAGTTACCATTGCGCCTAGCAGCTATGTATTGGGACTGGCAACTAACACTATGTCTTTACCTTCCTTCGTGTGCTTCCACCAACACAGCTCTCCCTTATGCTTATGAGGTAAGAATACTCTTCCTCATCCAAGACTGACACGGTTTTGCACGCGTCTCCGAACGTGTTTGTCTTTGACCAAGCTTGTGCAGATAATCTAATCTAGTCGTCTCGTCTCCTTTTAGGCTTTGGAGCCCTACATCTCCAAGGAGATCATGCAGGTCCACCACTCCAAGCACCACCAGGGTAAGCGCCTTTCACATCTTTGAGCATCTAGCACCATGTATGCAGGATGCAAGGAGATGATGTCATTCTGAATGATTTCCACGTCTTATGTTAACAATCGCGTTTTGTTCAATGTAGCCTACGTCAACGGCCTCAACGCCGCTGAGGAGAAGCTCGGATCTGCTTTCCAGAGCAACGATGTCAACGAGGAGATTGCTATCCAGTCTGCTATCAAGTTCAACGGTGGAGGTATGGATATCTCTATGCGTAATACTGTTTTGCAACGATGATCCAAGCCTACATGTGCTTATTAATTCTTTTCTTTCTTTTCTCTTTTGATCAACTTAAAGGACACATCAACCACACCATCTTCTGGGAGAACTTGGCCCCCAAGTCCAGCGGTGGCGGCCAAAAGCCCACCGGTGAGCTCCTCAAGGAGATCGAGAAGACCTGGGGTTCCTTGGACAAGTTCATTGAGAAGTTCAACGCCCAGACTGCTGCTGTCCAGGGATCCGGCTGGGGTTGGTTGGTGAGTAGAGATCGATAGATCAGGTTGAAATGACCTTCAATCAGGCCAGTCAAAAGGACAGAGATGATTAACAAATATCGGTGGCATTGCCGTGGGAAATGTTTTTTTTTTCTAATAGGGCTACAACAAGGACTTCAAGCGCCTTGAGATCGCTACCACTCCCAACCAGGACCCCCTCAAGCCCACCACCGGTTTGATTCCCCTGTTGGGCATTGATGTCTGGGAGCACGCCTACTACCTCCAGTACAAGAACGTCCGCCCCGACTACCTCAAGGCCGTCTGGGAGGTCGTCAACTGGAAGACTGTCACTGAGCGCTTCAACAAGCACCGCTAAAAAATCTAGCGCAGATTGATATGCCAACGCCATTTCTCCCTGGCACAAATAAAAACAATAAAGCGAAGTTCTGCACGTGATCTTGGTGAGGTGTGAGAAGGGCGGACTTGCGGATAAACTTCAAAAATGTCAATATTTTGACAACTATTTGACAGGGCCTCAAAGGTGCTCAACTCCCTTTTGATCATCTCTTTTGTCCGTTAAGCTCTTTCTCATTCACTTCCCACCCATTCTTTTCACCATCATCAGAGAAAACGCCCTTCCTCTCTTCTCAACTATTGTGATTGCCATATAAAAACACTTACACACAACAATGGACCACAGCATGACGGCAGGGTTTATGTCCGGAATGGGCACACCGGTCTGGTCTCCGAATCTGACGCCCAACTCTGAGCCACAGTATATTGGCGCACTCTTGGGCCTCTTTATCCTGTCCATTGGCTTCCGTGGCCTGGTCGCTGCCCAAGGCTATCTGGAGGCCTACCTCCACTTGCACTTTTACCCACATTCTTCACATATTCGCACATCCGTCCCCTCCTTATCCAGGGAGGACAGGCCCTTTTCTTCTGGTCGTACCCCCTTTCCAATTGAGTCGTCATCACAGGACCAAGATCTTTCGCCAGCTGCACTAGACTCGGTTGCCGTCCACACGTCCTCTTCCGGTACCCCCGCTGACCAACAACAACAACAACAAGCACCAAGACGCTACCGTATGCAAGGGTCTCATGCGCATGCTCATCGCACTCCCGCTCCTGCATACAACAACACCATTCCATCGACGTCCACCTCCTTGTTTCACTCATTGCCGACCATTCAGCCTTTTGTCTGGCAGGCGGACGTCCTGCGCGCCTTGCTGACCACAGCCGTGGTCGGTGTGGGCTACATGCTCATGCTCGTGGTCATGACCTACAACTCGGCCTACTTTGCCGTCATCCTGGCAGGCATCTTTGTCGGCGAGCTGTACTTTGCCCGGTGGGGACGGGCGCGAGCGGTTCATACGACCAAGAATTCATCATCCTCTTCTACATCTTTTGCGACATCTTATCGCGAAAAGCAGGGTGTCCCAGTCGAAGAGGCACAGGCTTCTTCACCCTTGTCGGCCTCGACCTTGCAGAGTCCGCAGGCGGTGTCCTTGCGACCCAGCTTGGCGCATCGGTCGCCGTCCATGGCGTCGTCTGTGGTGTCTAGTAGTTCGAGGTCTTCATACCAGCCACCGCTCCACAATGGCGATGGAGCATGTTAGAATATCTTCATCTATATATTTCACATCTCATCTCATATCCAAAATACACTCAGTTCTCACTTCCCTTCATTTTGATGACGTTGTGTGGCACACCGACCCTGTCACATATGTGCACATGTAGCTCTTGAGAGCAAAAAACGCACCATCAAACATTTTTTTTTTTGTTTACTTTGTTATTTTATTCAGCTCAAGGGACATGCGTAGCTAAAAAGATTGTCCGTAAAAAGGTTGTCATAACGCAAGAGTAGGGGGAATGGCTTTTTTTTTGTTTTTGAAGAGTGAGGTTTTTCTTTTGTCGTATATATGTGTATGTATATAAAAAAAAGTGTTTTACAAGGGGGAAAAAAAAAGTCGCTAAAAAAAAGATATTGATTGCTTTAGGCCTCCTTGGACTTGGTGTTCATGGGATCATCCATGTTCTGGATCGTGATCGGCGGCGTGTCCACAGCCTGTCCGTTCTTCATATACTGTGGCCCACCGTCCACCTCCTCTGTCTCCTTGGACATCTCGTCCAAGTGCAGCCCATGCTTCTGTTTCCGGCTCACGCTCAAGCGGCGGGTCACTTCTGCAAAGGGGCGGTCTCTGGGCAGCTCTGTCAAGGCCTCTAGTCTGAATCCTTCACCCAGCTGGATCTGGCCCGATGTAAAGCTGCTGGTGCGGCTGCGGCTCCTAGAGCGAGAACCATCCGGAGTCCAGGCACCCGCACCCCATGACGAGGCTCTGGATCGTCCTTGAATAGCTCCCGCAGGGTTGAGGAAGAAAAACACATCGTCGGCATCCGAGTCCTCGGCACGCTCCCATTCGAATCGTCCATCGATGCCCAGGAACTGGTTCAGAGGCTGAGCCGCAGTGGCAAAGATGCTCTGGGCCAAGTTGGTACCCGATGCAGAGCGGCTGGGGCGGTCGTTGGGGGAAGGATCCAGAATACGCTTCGAGTCAAAGTCGGGGTAAATCTCGGGTGCCAGTTCGTTGATGAGTAGGGTGATGGTCTTTTGGAGTTCGTGGCGAGACTTGCGGAGCTCGATGATCGTGTTTTCCTCGCCAGGGATGATGGACAGGAAGAGAGGTCGAATCGACTTGAAAATATCCACTCCCTGTTCACCAAATCGAATGCTGGCGTAGGTGATGAAGGGAATGAAGGCCCAAGAAGCCCAGGCAATCAAGAAGCGAGGTTTGAGAGACAAGTCGAATCGGCCACAGTAGAAGAATACAATGACGGCGTAAGCAAAGTAGAGAGTGGGCATCAATCCCAAGGCGACAAGCAATTTCCAGGTGGCAAGAACATCACGTCCTGCAATCTTGACAGTTGAAGCGGCAAGTGCCTCTGTATGGGAGGAAAAAAAGGGGTGGGTCAGCATATTGAACTTCTATCAAGCTTGTTACTTGGAAGTTTAACGCCAACATGAGTGACTATATTACCTTTGGCCTTCTTGTTGCTAATAACACGGGCAACAATGGCAATGGGCAAGTTCATCAGAGTACTATAGTGAGAGAGTCGAAAGTTTGTCAATACTGGTTTGAAAGCATGCCTAGAGTTCATCCATTTCAACAAGCCAATTAGAAAAGCTACATACCCAGGTAAAGTCAAGAAGCTCAAAAAGATCATTTGGATCACGCGAGAGATCAAGAGTCGGATGGCATGTCGGCGAGTCCTCTGAATATCGACCTGGTGATCGCGAAGTCCGTGGTAGCGCAGCTGGGTGTTGTAGTGCATGACCTTGTCCTTGACCTCAATCACCTTTGGATTGTCCTTGAAATGCAAGTATCCTGCAACAAAGCGACGGTTTAGTTCAACAACCTGCGAGATCTGGAGTTTGCGGTGAGTTGGTTTATAAAGACGACGGGCAGCTTGGATGACCTATTCATTAGACAGCAAAAATGTGGTTTCGTCAGTCGTCAAATTTCCGATTGTTGTTGATACAAAGAGTAGCACTCGATTGTTCGCCCCAAAACACCTACCATCAAGGTTTCGTAGTCGGGGGCATTCAAGGTAACGTTCTTCAGGGCATCATAAATAGTATCGAGGAGCTTTCCGCAGGCTTCGCGCTTCTCAGGACCTCCTCGCTTGTACATCTCAACGAGTTCCGGAGGCACTGTCAAGGGTTCGCCAAACTCAACAACGGCACGGGAGCGGAAACGATGAGGGTGAAAGTAGTTCAGGCCACAGGTGACAATCTTGAGGTCCAAGTCAGGGTTGGCGGCCAAAGCGCCCAAGGCCATAATGGTCACACCGGCTGCAAAGAAAAACAAGAAATGGATCAAAGCGCCATAATGCGAAAAGGAGGAGATGCATAGTTAGTATTGGATAAAGAAAGTAAGGTTTTCTTTGTGTTGCGTATGGGTCGCCCAAGTCCAAAAGTAAAAAAAGCAAGATGGACGAGCGACCAAAAAAAAAAAAAAAGCAAGGTGGGGATAACCTTACCTTTCAAAGGGAGCATTTCGGCACGATCGTGGGAACCTCCCTCGGGAAAGATACCAACACAGTGACCAGCATTCAAACGCTCAAACACGGTCTTGTAGACGTTCGACTGGTCCATGTGGGGCATGCACTTGAACTTGGATCCCTCGGGGGCGGTAAGCATCTCAATCGCCTTGAGGTCCTTGAATTCCTTTTTGATGATCAGCTCAGTATCCGAAATGATCTCAACAACAGCTGAAACGCCAACATCCTTGGGGAGCGAGATCTGGTCGCCCACCATCAGTTCCTTTGTGAATTGAGTGCCAAGTCCAGTGACGCGCAGTGGGTCGCCTTTTCGATCAACAAGTCGGATGGTTCCCTTGCCAGCCTTGGCCAAATCTTGAGGACGTTCAACAGGGACTAGAAGAAACAAGATGGAAAGAAAAAGAAAAGAGTCAGTAACGACGGAAAATACGTGTAACGCGATATCTTTTTCGCCATGAGTGGGATAATGTGATTGTGGGCGTTCAATCTCTGCAGAGGCCGAAAAGGATATCTCCAAGGCGGATTAAAGATAACGATCATCCACCAATGCTCGTAGTCCTAATGTGACCGCTTGGTTATATGAGAAGATAAGGAACTTACTGGAGTTCATAGAGCGGGCCATCATTCCAATCCACTTGCGGTCCATGGACTTTTTGGCAGCGAGGAATGAGACTCGACGACCACACTCCCGCATCAGCACAACCGGGTCAACGAACTAAGAGGAGGGAGATACAGGCAGAGGAGAATTAATATCGTGTTCATTTTTGTGCAGGTGTCTTAAACACGCGCGCGTGCAGGCAGACAGAGAGAAGAGTAACAAATAATGCGTAGTAGTATACCTGGTTAGCATGTGGAGCAGCAACAAAGATCACAGGTCCCTGCTTTGGCACTTTGTGCGCACCGCGGGGACGAATCTCTCGAAAGAAGATGTCGAGGAGAACTGTGAAGAAGAATGAGACAAAGTCATAGATCTGTAGACCCATGATTGTACTCTTGTTTGTGTGTGAGTGAAATGTGAGTTTCTTGTTGCTCTGGGTATATTGGTCAACGATTGATTGGTTGTTCGTGAAGTGAGAGGAATGGAAAATGTACAGATGAGAAGGGGAAGGGAAGGAGGAAATGGAGGAAATGGAGGAGATGGGAAGGTCGTAAACGGGGCGAGGTAATGGAAGAGCAGAAAAGAAAAAGAGTGAGAGTGTGTAAAGAAAAAAAAAAGAGGAGGGGATGGCCCATCCGCTCGGATGGTATTTATGTCCAAAGACAGAGTCGGAGGCAAACGAGGGGCAGTTCGGTCTTGAGCGCTGTCTGTTCCGCACCATCCACCTGTTCGATTTGGAGCATCGATGCATTATGATGATGCTGTTGACTATCACACTATTCTGACTCCTTGACCATTGCCCATGGTTGCTACTGTTCCTTATTCATTGTGTATGTGTGTGTGTGTGCCTATATTCAGACCATTTCGTTTCAATTTATGAGTGAGTGAATGTGCTCTTCCGGCTCACTCCACGCTTAATTCGCTTTCTACGTTTTTCTAGTTCTCTCGTTCTTGTTCTTGTTTTGCAAGGTTCTTTCGACTGCGGCCTTCTCCGCACTCATCTGTCCAGCTCAACCCATATTCACACACTGACACGCCACATTCACACCCACTTCTGTGTCTTTTTCTTTTCTTTCTTTCCCACACTCCTCCACCTCACTTCCTTTTTGGCTAAAATCGTGCAACTGGGACAAAGGATGGCGAACATTTGTTCGGACTCACATTCAAGAAACGATTCGCCCAATGTCCGACCAGACATGATCTGTCGTCTCCCTCTCTTTGGTACTCACTTCCCTTGGAGCCAGATGGGCAATAAATGCACAATGAGGTTCTTGTGAACATGTGTACACGTGTGTCACAACATGATACTCGGACAAATGGTCTGCCGAATGTCAAAAGGGGAGAAAGAGACCTTGCATGGTTGTCAACTGATAAGCAGCCCAATGCTCAAGGGTGCCAGTGCTCAAAAAAAAAAAAAGTAATCTTGGAGAGAGTTTCAATTGAAATCGGGTTAGAGTGCGAAAAGTTGTCTCCGACATCTTCTCCATGTGAAAGTGTCTGACGAGAGAGAACCGGCTACTCTTCGTCTGTCATGTTCTCTCTGGTAAAAGTAGAGTGGTTCCATCTACTTTCTTCCAGGGTAAGAGAGAGAGAGAGAGAGAGAGAGAGAGAGAGAAAGGTGTGATCGGTGCAAGAGAGCAGACAACTCCACAGTTTGACATGTTTCTAGAGTACATGTATGTAGCATGTCCTATCACCATCCACTTGTCCCTCTCCATCGATGGCCTGTTCCTGTTTGTTCGGCCTATCGGCGTTCAGGCCACATTCCACTTTTGCGATAATTAATTATGCTCTCATAAACATGCAAACGTCCTCGATCTCATAATCACAAGCACAAATATCGTGGTTATTTCAAGAAACAGACATGAACATGTGCAAAGCTGTTCTGTTTCCGATCGGCTATTTCTCTTTTGGATCATTCCATGTCCGTCACTTGCCGCTGCAAAAGACCTGGTTGGACAGCCCCGCACTGGCAGGGTATTCTACTTTCTCCCTCTCAAAGTTCAAAAATGCAGCCAGAATAAAGCGACGGGGAAGAAAAAAAATAGTGCTCAGCACATGCTCCACAAAGTGGCATGCCGCTGACTAACAGAGAAAAGCAAAACATCAAGATCAAGATCAAGAAGAAGAAGAAGAAGAAGAAGAAGAAGAAGAAGAAGAAGAAGAAAGCGAGTACAAAGAGAAATGACATGTCAAATGGGTCTGTGCCTGAAAATCATGTTGGTGGCAGAGGCGAGCACAACAAGGAATACAAACACAAAAGGCAGCATGTTAGCACCAATATTCTGATTACTGCCAGTTCTTTCTCTCTCGCTGACACTTTCTGTCGTGTGTCGATATAGTACGGATCAATTCCGCACCTCATTCCCCAAATCCACGGTGTCGATTGGCTATCCTCATCGGGGAGATCGAGCGCCCTGGTTGTTGGCTTGCTATGAGAAAGTTTCAAGGACCAAGTTAAGTATGGGAGATGCCTGGGACAGACTGCGTTGGTCTCCAAGCTGTCCATCGAAGACGTACTACAAGGTGTTTTGACCTTTATTCCCCGGCCTACATCCAACTAAAGCCTTTTCAACAGTCCTTAGCTACTTCAAGCTTTGAGATGTGGCATCTAAAGACGAGATTAGATTCTACCACTGGTCATGGCCATTCCATAGTTTTCTACGCGCTATCGTCCGTATCTGAATAGGGGGCTCGGGGTCTAGAGTTTGGCTGGCAGTGAAGTAGAGGTCTAGCCTGTTTCTCGGACATTACGCGCCAAAATACAGGTGACATCTGTGGTAGGTTGTTCCAAGTGACTTGATGTGATCTAAGCCGGCACTTTCTAAGTCTTGCTGTATAATAAGAGATTAACATTTTTTTTGTTTTCTTCTTTTCCTTCTGTGGATGATCCGCAACACATGGATGCAAAGAAGATTGTTCCCCATCTGTGGAAATCCATTTGTGGGGTGGGTGTCTTTGTCCAAATCGGGGGTACGACCATGTCACCGTGTAGGGGTAATTAATTGTTGTGCCCCTGATGGCTGTAATTGCGTTTAATTTTTGATTCATGGAGTGGGTGTAGATGCCAGTGTGGTGTTAAGACAGCCACAGATGGAAGGGGGAGAAGCACAACGGGAGACAGAAACGAAGAGAGAGAGAGAGAGAGAGAGAGAGAGAGAGAGAGAAAGAGCTGAACGCGCTGTCTGGACGATACAACCGACAAAGGATCATATAGATCTATTGCGCTGGCACCACACGACCTTCCTCACTCAGTCTCTTTTTCTCAATATGGCCCTTTTCGAGACGATAAAAAAAAGGAGGATCTGAATGAGAGCACGGAGGAAAGGGCCAAAGAAGAGAGAAAGCAAGCCAAACAAACAATACAAACAAATCTCATCCCGTTTGATATGTCTGCTTCTCGTCTCTTCCTTCCTTCTCTGCTTCTTTCTTGTCCATTGGAACTCACCTCGCTCACTAAAAAAGAAGAAAGAAAAAAAAAGCAACACGGGCAGTGTCAAGATGTGAGCAAGGGGCGGACGCCATTAAAAACAAAGACAAAAACGTACCCAAAGGTCCAGGAACATCAACAAGTTTAATAGGACAAATATATATGCCAGATACTCAATTGGCCATGGGTTGGATAGCAATACAAAAACAAAAAAAAGAAGATGGCAAATGGACGTCCCAACATCAATCAGGATACTCACAAAATGTGGTGAATAAATTGGGCACAAACAAGGCAAGCGAAGGGCAAAGGGCTGGGCGTGTGGAACCAGACTGAACTGGGTCTTTGTCCGTTTCTGGGCTTGCTTTCCACTTTCCCACCCTTGACCGCCTTTTGTCTCTCTTCTCTGTTCTTTTCTTTTCTCTTCTTCTCTTTTGCCGCCCTTTGCGTTGCCTCTTCACACCATACTTTTTTCTATACCGAATCCTCATCCGCATCCTCATCCGCATCATCTTCATCTTTAACGAACTTTCTTTATATACTCCAGTACTTCTCGGAACCAGGACAGCCCCCCCACCACTAATCTGTACCTGCCTTCATATACCCTCATATACCCTCACCTACCCTCACCTACCCTCACATACCCTCACCTACCCTCACATACCCTCACATACCCTCACATACCCTCACCCTTACATACCCTCAATTACTCTCACCTACCCTCACTTTCTCTCACCTGCCCTATCACATCACCCCATACCACACCAAAAACTGCTTCGCCCTTTCTTCATCTCCGCTCCAACCGTCTGTGCACCTGAATACACACACACTCAGGCCCACGCCTTACTCTCTCCATTTTTATCTTCATAATCATAATCTACATATAATGGCCATCAAGTCACCAGGCTTGCTCAAGGCATCTCTATGGCTCCAAGCTGTATGCACAACTCGCCATCCAATCCAACACGGACATATCGCCTCCATCTCCCTCTCTAACGTCGACTCGTTGTTCAATATGAAATATCAATCTTAAAATAGGTTGTCCTGCTTGTCCTCACATCACTACTCGCCGATGCTGGTGCGTGGATTGGCGCCATCCTCACGGCCGTTGGATGCTGCTTCTCTCTGATTGGAATTGGTGCTGCCCACAAACGCAGCATGGGCTATCTTTACTGTGTATGTTGCATGTCCATGTGTGTGATTAATGAGGCTGTTTCGAACACCAAAAACTAATAACGAACGAAACGAACGAGGGCCACACACGCACACAGCATCTCAAATTTGTTTCTCCTTTTCTCATCTTCAAAAGAGACAATAACGGTGGTTTACCTAATTCCTCGCCTTTTAATTTTCATTATTACTCACGCATGTCACCCTTTTCCGTGTTTACGATCAACGAACAACACAACGAAATAGTACACGACATTGATGGGTGCATGGTCGCTACTCGCCATCACACACGTCCTCATTGTCTGCGGGTTGGTCACCCTGCCAGAGTCGCTCATAGACGAGGTCTTGTTGGTCGGCAACCGCATCCTCGAAGATTCCGTGGACCCAATGAGGATCGTCATCCCATCCCTCTATGGCGTCCAGTGTTTTGCCTGGTGCAGTTCACTTGCCTGCATTGCTGTGACCAGGGCAGCAGCATCCGACCCAACCCTAGGATTCGAGATCCAGGACCCAAAGATCCCAACACATCGACTGGAGACGCAACAACGGATGAACAGGCGACAAAGCTTGTTTGGCTTCCGAAGACCTTCAGCGATTTCACCCTTCGGATCATATGGTGACCATGGGACCAAGCTATCGGATAAGGTGCTTTCTATCCAAACCCAGCAGGACTCAGAGGACTTGAACGAGCAGAGGATTATCATTACCAACAATCGAAGGATCTCACAAGTTGTTGTCACATTTCGATCAGATCTCGACGGCATCCAGATGGACACGACCAGGATGAGCACAGAGATCCACACGCCAGAGGCGGCAGTTGTTGCACCCCAAAGGTCGAGCGCGATCTACGTCACCAACCATAACTACAGCCTCATGGACTCGACGTACACGAGCATCCCGTTTACGCTACCTGGCGAGTCACTCTCGGACATGATCTTTAATGCTGTACCGGCCGAACAACCAATTACCAGAGTTCCACCACCAATGACACAGGAGAGGATCCCATCTCAGTCAGAGCAGCGTCCATCGGTCCAAAGTCAAGAACAGGATCAGGAACAACCGCGACCATCCGAGAGCAGCAACCGTACCGTATCCACTGTCGCGTCCACCACCGTCACAAAAAAGAGCACGACCGAATCCAAGGCCGAACTCGCCACCATCTCCAGCACAACAACACTGGACGAAGGTCTTGACGCACATGGGAACTTTGAACTCGAGAACGAAGCCCATCCTCCGGTCACGTCGATCCTATCCAAGGATCAAGTCCAACAATTGGAAAAGATGCAGCAGCAACGCCAGTACCACCAATCCACATGGCAACTGTTGATGGAGCAGGATAGGAAACAAAACATGGAGAAACAACAACAACACCAACAAGAAGTACAACACGTCACGTTCCCAATTGTACCGACGCGGAGATCATCCTTCAACCACCAATACCACGAGAAGGAGATGGACTTTTCTTTGCCAACAACCCAATCCAACTCCTCCGATCCATCCGAGTGCATTTCAGGCACAGACCGACACATCTCGATAACAAGTGTCATCTTTTCGAAAGACCAACCACCCTCTAGCCCAGTTGTCTCGCCTGTTTCAGTCTCGTCCAGGTCCAAATCGGGCATGCTCAAGTACTGGAAAAAGAATCGGACTAGTGACTCGTCCCTCTCGTCAGAAGAATCTTCTGTGCATGGGTACTTTTCCAACGCGTTTTCCAAGAAATCAAAGCCGAAACAGGCGTTGATGGTGCCCAGCATTGTCCTGCACCCGGACGAGGAGGACGGTGAGCCCCCACGCGTGCTGTCACAGAAGGATATCGAGTACCTGTCGACGGCGCCACCCGTGCCATTGAGGCCGTTGATCCAGCCCTGGGACGAGCCCGAGGAGGGACATGATGGATATGGGGATGGGTACGATTATGACTATGACTATGATTCGTACCATCAGGGTGAGGATGAGGAGGAAGAAGAGGAGGAAGAGGAAGAAGAGTTCGAGGAAGGGGACGAGGGGCGACTTCATCACCACCATGAAATGGGCGAGAGCGAGTATGACGACCCATATGCGCTGGATGTACCAATCAACCTGGAGATCGATCTCCAGGGACTGGAACACGGGGAGGTCAAAGGATATGGATACATCTGAAGAGGACCATGGACGAAATGTCTCTCTCTCTCACTCTCAAAAATAAAATAAAAAAAAGGACAAAATGAAATCTGAATCACATCTTGCTTCCTTTGAGAATTTGATTGCCTCCAGAAATAGGCGCGATATGTAGCAAAGGCAATATGCGATGATATAGAGATACCATATTGGTTATTTATTGTATGTCTATTGGACCTGCATGGACAGATTGAGAACCAGCCACTGCATTCTCCATGTACGCAGAAAAAACAAGGTTAATGCGCGGGTGCAGTGGTGGGCCGTGGCTCAGTAATTCATTTCAGGGGAGGGGGAGACAGACAACAAACAACAAATATTTTTTCCACTGGGCGTCGGCGAGTGAGACACGCCTTTGTTGGGTGTATCTCTATACCCTCGCCTTCTATTTCCATCAGGTTCCCGCATTGACATGTACACTCACAATATATCCTTATCCTCTTTGGTGGCTTTTTCTTCTTCTTTGCTGTGTAATCACACTGGATCGATGCGAGTACATAGACAGTGAGTGGCCTTTGGCCACGAGAAACAGCAAAGTTGATATCTGCAGGCACACCCGATCCAAACCAAGATACGAAAACGCCGCTCGGAAATGAATTCCACAATTCACACCCAGGCTTTTTTTTTTCCTTTCTTGTTTTCCTTCGAAGGGTGGGTCCCTGCATCTGCATCACCGCAAATCAAATCGACTGAGCCACAATTTTGGCTCGGTCCCTGGTCCCTGACTATTTTTTTCTTTGTGTGTGTGCGCTTTGTACCCTTTCCCCTGTCCATCCATGTGCTGACGTGCCGACATGTCTGTGCCTTTGTACTCTCGCCACCTGTCAAGTCATCAAAACATGGGCTTGGTCGACTCCCGCTTGGCCAGTGGAACAACTGGGCCACCTTTTAAACTTGAGTTTTTTAGTTCTTTTGTCACTTGTTTTTTATTTCTTTCTTTTCTTCTTTATCTTCTTCATCAACAGCAAAACAATCATATACCCCCAATCCTTGCCCTTTCAGCTCGCTTCTTCATTGTTCCATACCAATAATACCTCCTCTCCTACCTGAACACACATATCGATCCAACATAAAATAAAGCCAACCAACATGGCATACCGGCCACTCACTCCATCCACATCACTCGACAACCACAGCTTTTACGCCTTTGATTTCGATACCACCCGAAGCAACGTCGCCGAGGATCTTCAACCAGACATGGCCACCTTCGACAGAGCCTATGACCATGTGGACAATGCCATCCCAACTTCTACCTCTTTTTCTTGTTCCACTTCTTCCATTTCTTCAACCTCTCTCACAAAACGCACCTTCGCACGCCAATTGTCCGACAAACACACCATGTCCCATGTCTCTGTTGACAGTGGCATCTGCTTACCTTCCAGCTCATCCTCTGAAGCGGGCACTCCGCCAGAAACTCCTCGAGCCACACAACTCTCCTTCACTCTCAACAACACCCTTCACCCCACATTACACCAAATCCAACAACTCGAGGTTGACAGTGAAAAAAATGTCGATGACTCTAGCAGCACCCGCACTGTGAGACCCTCATGCTCACCACTCCAAATACAGGATCCAGAACCTTCACCCCAGGATCAGAGGCGAGTGAATTTTGAAGTGAGCCATGATACCCAGACCGACGGCTCCGACTCTAGCTTTATCGAGGAAGGAGATGACGACACCAGCAGCAAGACTAGCAAGTCCTCCGAAAAGACTTTTCAAAGCGTTCGCAAGTGTAAGTCATAGTCGATGTTTCCACCTCATTTAACGGGAACAAAGGAGCAAAGAAACAAAAAGCAACAAGAAAAAACCACACACACCAATCTCGATCTACGGCGCTGAATCTTAACTTTTTTTTTTTTGTTTGAACCATTTTGGACCATTCTGAACCAAAAGTTCGAGCAAGCCTTCGTAGGAAGCTGTCCAAGCTGGTTATCAGCGACAAGGAGCAGCCAGTGTACATTCTCTATCCCAAGAGCGAGGTTCTGGACCAGGTCGCTTCTCCTGCGCCCGAGTCTCCCATGTCCGATACAGCCACGCCCCCACCATTGTTTCCCTACAAGGGCCGTCTCGAGTACGCTTCCCGCTACGGATCCAACATCGTCCCTGTGGACCCAGCCACCGGCTGCAAGCTCGTCTTCGACGACGAGGTCCGCCAGCGCGAGAGACTGCACCGCAGGGCTGTCCTGCGTTCCAAATCCATGTCCGACGGCAAGAGCCGACGCCTACCCAATTTCACGCCTGCCATGACCGAAGACCGTGATACAGAGCCTGTCGAGGTGGCCAGGATCCGCAGGATGTATTCAACCCGAGGACGATCCAACAGTGGATCAGAGAAGGGAAAGCAGCAGGAAAAGCTCTCTCGACAGAGTTCGACTAGGTCTGTGGAGTGGGTTGAGGAATGCCAGCGCTATCAACTTTCGGATACCCCTGTGGATTCGGACGATGCCCAAGACGTGCCTCCTGTGCCAACCATTTCTTCTGAGATCGAGGCGTCAGGCAAGAAGGGCTCACTCTCGCGCAAGTCGTCGTCCTCCAGGAAAATCAGCATTCGGGATCCAGAGCTGCCACGTCATCTTCTCCGCAAGAAGTCAAGCTTTGGCACACAGTACGAACAGTACCGCCAGCGACGTATGAGTGAACCAAAACTCTCCCAGGAGGGCATCCGCCAAGAAACTGAGCTTGTCGCTTTTGAGATGATCGTGCCCAATGCCGTGCAAGCCCCAGTTCCCCCGATTTCTATTACGACGGATGGTGGTGACCCCCTGGATCCTAATGCAAATACTTCGAGCAATCGTAATCGCAAACTCTCCTTCCTGGATCCCATCGTCTTCAACCCTCACAGACACTCTCGCGATCTGTCCAAGAGCCGAGGCGAGGTCCGTCAACGCAAGGTTTTTTTCAAGCGACTGAGCGTCATGTCGATCGAGTCGACCCGCTCTAGCATCGCACACAGTATCTACTCGGCCTTTTCCGAGGACTGGGAGCGGCCAGAGTTTTACGAAAAGTCCAAGAGCTCAAGGTACCCGGCCAGCCTTCAGACCAAGATCAAGACCTCTGAGGTCGAAGAAGAAGTGGACAAGAAGGAAGCCATCTCCAAAATCCTGGACGTGAACGACTTGTCAGCCATGTTGGCCCAAGGTACCGATCCAAATGAGCGCCACCCGGACCCAGAGGCCTTTTACCGGTACCACTTTGACTACTTTGCTGCCAACGGTGAGTTCCGCCCGGATCCTATCGACCTTGGCACCGACAGCATTAAAGACACAGAGGTAGGGGACGAGGACACTCTGGAGTGTACGTCGCCTACGTCGCCCTCCTCTTCGGCCTCGGGCATGTTCCAGACACTGCGCCGAGTGACCTCTAAGAAGCTGCTGGCCATGAACCCCGTGCTGATGCTGAAGCGTAAGAAAAGCAAGGAATTGCCAAGCAACAACAGCAACGCGCCGATGTCGCCTCGGCTGGAGAAGATCGATTTGATCATGCACGAGTTGTCGCCCAATGGCGATGGAGGGATGGACGAACGATGGATGGAACGTGTCCCAGAGGACGAGCGCCGTCCGGGCCGATTTGATGTTGATTGGCTGGATGCTATGCCCTTGTAATAACGATAATGATCACGAAACGCCAAAGAAGAGCCGTTCTTTGTGTATGACAACAACAGGTCCAGCGTCAATAGAAATGCACATCAACCATGTTTTTCTGATCTGCCACCCTCCCCAGCCTCGTGCAAATAAAGAAACGAATCGATGCCTTTTGTTCCGTTCTGTTGTTTGTGTGAGCACAAGCCGAGAGGAGGGGAAACAAAGCCTCTTTGCTTTCTTTTCTTTGCATTCTTTTTGTTTCCATCCTCATCCTCATCACATATCCAACTACAACAACCTCCTTCCATCCAAACACTCAAATGGCTGCTGCATCGAAACAGGAATCCGACTTGAACGAGGTGCACACCCCAGTGGCGAAACCAGCTCACAGTCTCCTCGCCCTCGGCAAACTCTTCCCCGCCAACAAAACCCTGGACCATGCTGTCCGCTTCCTGAGCCAGGTCCGAGGCACTGACAAGACGCTCATGGTAAGGGGCCTTTAAGACACTCCTAGAGAGTGAGAGAAAGCGAGACAAAGGGACATCAGGGAAAAACATGGAAACAGCTCATGGACGCATGCACAAACACAGCCGTGAGAAATGGGAGGCAATGCAACAACCTTCCCCAGGTTCATGGCTCTGGAACAAAAAGTCGCCGCTTGAACAGGAGAAACTTGGAAAGAACGGCGTTCATATGAAAATTGGCAGACCCTGAACATAGCACCGGTCCTTCGTGTCGCATACATGACAGACTTGATCCCTCTTTTAAGATGATCCCCCTGCCGAACGGCAACGCAGACAAAAGACGGCCTCACTGTAACTTGCGGATTTGTTCCTACAGTCCATTTTGCGGGCGAACCAGCTTCTTGCCCTTCACCAAAAAAAAAGTTCGCCGCGATCTTCCGAGAAAACAAGCTCTTTAACAGTGAAAACTAACCTCCCCACCTTTCCCGTTACACGAAAATAACCCCATCTCTAGGTCGTTCAATACTTGTCCAAGATCTTTGTCTGGTATTTCCTCAAGCGTGGACGCGCCTCAACTGCTCAGCGCATTAAGAACCTATCCGGACCTATCTCGGACTACCGCATCTTGCTCCGTTACTATGGTAAAGTGTGCTCATCTATTATTTACTGGATCTATACTGAATGACTGAAAGGAAGCCTAACGAAGGTTGCATCCTTTTTGAACATACTATATGATTATTAGGCCTCCTGCCATTGATCCAGTGGATGCAATACGTTGACAACAACCCCTCGCCCAGCAAGCTCCTCCTCCTGATCGATCGCCTCCAAAACATTTGCAACCTGATCTACTACCCACTCGAGCACATCTACTGGTTAGGCGCCCACGAGGTCATCCCCATCTCCATGGCCACCACGAACAAGATCTCGCTTTGGTCCTGCCGC
The DNA here is from genome assembly GCA_000739165.1 of Podila verticillata NRRL 6337. Classification (NCBI taxonomy): domain Eukaryota; kingdom Fungi; phylum Mortierellomycota; class Mortierellomycetes; order Mortierellales; family Mortierellaceae; genus Podila; species Podila verticillata. Next base: position 492,456 of record KN042431.1, on the reverse strand, counting down.
TTTTGGGCCGCCTACGTGCTCCTGCAATTCGTCCACCTCGCGGAGGAGTACCGCCTGTACAAGCACCGCGTCCAGGACGTGCAGCGCCAGATCAAGGCCGCTGACACCAAGGCCAAGGAGACGGGCGAGCCTGCGGACAAAACCGAACACAAGGCCGAGCTCAAGGCATTGCAAGCCGAGAAGACGAGCATCTGGATCAACTCCATCATCAACACGGGATACTTGCCCCTGACCATCCACTGGAGTCTGGAGAACTCGAGCTTCCCAGATGTAGGCGTGGGTATGTTTGGAGGCGTGGCGGCCCTGGCACAGTTTTACGTCGCGTGGAAGTCTACGTAGATGTTGTGTGAGAAAAAATTGTACAGTATTTTAATGAAAAATAAATAAATGATGGCCAGACGCGTGGATGAGGCCTTTTGGTATTATCTGTTGATACCCAAGACAAGGATGGAGAATGTTGCTTGTGTCATGGATCCTGGAATCAAAGTAACACTGGTCTTGCTTGCGGGTCAAAATATGTGCTAAATCCATTTCGTTGCTGAGAAATCACACTGCTGATCAAGACCTGACATCATCCATCGCCTCTGTTCAAGAGAACTCATTTTGTTTGAACACTCCGTTTTTTTTTACCATCTTTTCGCCTTCCCTTCCCACACCCCTTGGCGGAGTGGATGTTCAATGATTACATCAAGTAGGCCAAAGACCAGCAACCGCCCCCACCAACCGCCGAAGAAGCCCTTTGGGTGTACGATGAGAACTTGATTGACATGACCACCCCTGGCGAAATCGACCCCAACATCAACGGCAGTGTCTACAACCTGGCCCCGATTGAGAACGAGAGTTCATCGCGCCTAGTTGCGGTCAAGAAAGAACATCCATGCCTGACCAAGGACAGCCTGAACATGACGGCCAAGGGTGACTCGGATATGCTTCTGTTCCGGTATGCCCACATGGCCAGAGACGACGATTTGGTATCCTTCAACGACGAGCCCTCAGCTCCCTTCATCATGCACGAGTCGCCTGGACAAGAAAGCACCATCGCCAGAGGCATACAAGGCACCGTTGGCCTTCGAGCAGGATCTGCTCACCATTGCTGTCGCCCACCATATTGACCCTGGGGTCAGCAAGATGGCCGAAATCGTATACAAGACGCTCTTTGGCTACAAGTTCCTCAACTATGAGTATCCTGCAGGGTGTGTTTGGTGCTTTGACGGGCTGATCTAATGGATAAAGTCAGGGGGGAAAAGCAGACTCTTTTGCTTATGTCTCTTCCCCTAGTTTTTGACGAGCTCAGAGGATGACTGTAGGAAAAGCAAAAAAAGGAGGCGCTTTGGTTTCTCGAGACATCTCCTCGCAGTCTCTCTCGCAGGTTCGCTCGCATGACCATTTTTTTTTTTGCTACACGGTGGCACAGCCAAGCTTGGTGTGGACAGGGTTTGCTAACGTCAATCTTCCCTATTTCTTTATAGGTGATATGTTCTTCTTTTTTGTTTTGTCCGCACTCTCAATCTCGCATTCGATCGCACCTCACCCATCAAGAACTTTGCCAAAATAATAATATAATAATGATATAACAATAATAATTCCATACACTACCTAAACGCCCCAGGACGGCGGAGCTCCCCTTTGCGCTTAATACAACTCAAGAGCTCGAATCAAATAAAAGCAAGCATGTGGACTGGAAGCACATCAAAAGAACCTACCGCGACCTTTCGGGTCAAACACCAAAATCTTTCGTCCAAAAAAAAAAAAAAAACAGGAGAGGCCCTTGAAAAGACATGCATCGACCGTAGCATGAATGTAAGCTGTCGAATTGGAACCGGAGTCGCTAGTGCATAACCACTTTTCCAGTCAATTCCCATCACCTCCCATGTGGATTGTGTCTTGATGGTGGGATGTGGGCGATACCCATCAAAATCAGGTCGAGGATTAAAAGTTTAGGCGAGATTCCCCAATTTTTTTTTGTCTCCCTCCTAATCAACGCCACCAAAAAAAATTAATCTCTTGGGGTCCTTGAAGCATATGAAAACCATCCAAACACATATCAAGCTGCGAAAATGCAAAATCACTTTCCCAGGTGATGACCGCCATCGTTTCTCCTAATTTTGTGTTTTTGTGTCGTCGAGGATGAGATTTGAAAGATCCTGAGCTCAACTTCTTGTCCAAAACATTCGCCTGCCAAGAGATTGCGGGTCATGAACAGGACAAAAAAAAAGTTGATGGCAGAACGGACTTTTGAGAGATTGCTACAATCCTATGTAAACTGTTTTCTACGGGAAACTTGTGAGTGAAGGAGTGAAGAAATCTCCCATGTTAGCACTTTTGGAGGTGCTATTTCCACATCGCTTGGTGGTAGGTTGAGTTTATTGTCTCTGTTGGCGAAGCAAAAGGTCCAAAAAAGGGGCTTTTCGTGAGTGGTTACCCTCTGGCTGAAAGTTTTTTTTTTTTTTTTTTTTTTTTTTTTTCAATGCTGTGCTACGAAGACGTGGGTAAATTCGTGGGTTCTTGGCAAACATATCTTTTTCTCGGTTTTTCCCCTCAGTTTTCCAAGCGAATCAGAAGGCTTTTTGACATGGCCACAGCTCAACAAACAATAACGAAACTCGGATTATGCAAAAAAAAAAAAAAAAAAAAAAAAAACACACACACACAATGCGGTATCGAGATGGCAACGCTACACAATTTTTTTTGCTTGGCCCTTGTGCTACCCCTGTACCGCGTCAATGAGCACGCTTTGCCCTCAGTTTTCTGTCCTCCGTTTTCCGCTTTTTATTCACGCTTTCATTTTTTCTCTCTTCCACCATCACTCCTCTTCTTCTTCATCCTCTTGTCCTTACCCACCTCACTGCCCTCTGCAGAAATGGGTATGTCCCTTGTTCCAATCTGCATACTCTACAGTGTCATCCAATACTCAGACTGGGAGAACTAACATAAATCCCAGAATCCATTTTTCTCCATTGCGCTACCGACTTGTGCAAATACGTTCTGATCGGCGCTTTTGCCGGTGCACTAGGACTTCCTCTTTTAGTGGCGACGGTACCGTTCCTGCTAGGCTTCACTGTCGGAGGCGTTGCAGCTGGATCCATTGCAGCACTGTTAATGACATGCCACGCAGGTTATATCCCGATCGGTGGGTTTGTGGCCACGATGCAGTCCCTTGGCACCATGGGAATCTATGCTGGACTCAACGTCATTACAATAACCATTGGCTGTATCGCGGGCATGAGCCTGGGTGGCTATAAAGCGCTGTATATAGATGACTTTTGTGGGATCGTTGGGGGTGCTCCTCCTCCTCCGTCGCCTGATCCAGAGTTGCGGTTCGGGTTCTAGTCAGGAAAAAGTCATGTACGCTGTCCTCCTCAGGTATTTTTTTTGGGTCCTTGTTTGAGATCAAGTCGCATTGGATTTAACAACAGTTTTTTCATCTCTCTTCTCACCAACATACAGATGTCGTCTCCAAAATCAGAATAGCCACTACCAACAAGCTACAAACACAAAGATAATAATATTTGGGACGAAACATTGTAGTCATTGGCATTCGGCTGAATGCACTTAGCAACGTAGACGAAGAAGAACACAGTCTTGAGACGGATCGTCAAGCACATTATCCTGGCTGAGGACGGAGGTGGAAGTGGGGAGCGAACAAATCCAAGGCACGTTCCTTAGGCCTCTCGTTTTCGATTGTTTTCAACACTTGTTGCGAACGAAAAAAAAAAAAAAAAAGTGAGAGAAATGATGTTAAAATAGTGAGAGGAGAGGTTTCGAGGAGGGGTCAGTGCAAAAGACGCGCCACATCTGCCCATGGAACCAAAGTACGCGTCCCGATCTTCTGTGGTTTGTCACCGACATGAAAGGAATGAATGCTTAGTAAGTGGTCTGGAAGGTTGCGCATTTTGTCTCAAGCAAAAAAAAAAAATTGCCACTAAAAAATCATTGGATGAATGCAACACTAAAGGATGCATGCAAACTATCGACTTAGACCCTAATCTCTGATGTACAATCACTTCTCCAACCAGTGTCCGTCGCTCCATGTTGATTGTTTTCCAGGAAAGAGATGTGAGTGATGCCGATCAAAAATATGGTTGAGGTTGAAACTTGAGGTGAGCTTCCAATTGTTTTTTGTCTCCTTCTGGACACGCCACCAAAATATTCCATGGCCACCAAGTAACAAAACGTAAATGAGCATACAGAACTCGCTATTATTTCTTCAGTCAAAAGTCGCCTCCCAAAATTGGTATGGTTCCCTTTTAGATTAATGCAACACTGAGGGATGCATACATCCCATTGAGTCAAACCCTCGTTACTAATGCATAGTAAATTTCCTAGGTGGTCTCCATCCCTCCATGCAGTTTGTTTCCGGTGGCGATGTGAATGATGCCGATCGAAACCAGACCAAAGACAGAGTCAGGGCGAGCTCCTCGCTTTTTTTGATGTCTCGTTTTAACCAACGCCACCAAACTAAATCACAACCTGACAGCATAATAACGCACCAACGAAGAGCGAAGGCCATCGAAGCAACCCTCTCTTGGTAGCCAAATTGCATCTCGATCCCGGTCTTTTGTGTGGGGCCAAATATCCAAACTCTTTTTATTTTTTTTTACTAGACGAGTCTTGAGGAAAGGCACCGAATTATTCTAAAGATAATATATTGTAGAAAAACGGAACAGAATAACAAAAAGCAACAACTCCCCTAACGACCTCTCTTACTCCAACTTCAGCTTCTTGGCAGGGGGAGCGATCCAGGTCCTGCTAATAAACTTGAGAAGCTCATCAATGAAAATAACGGGGAGTGAGATGTACACGACAGCCTTCCACTCCTCGACGTTCAAGGGCAAGATCATGAACAAGTTCTAAGGGAGAAAAAAAAAGAAAAAAAAAGTCACAATGTTAGCGGATCATTTCTTTGTTCTTTGCGATCAAAGCATTTACGGGGAGCAAATCCAAAAGAGGGAGGGGGGGCCTTACCGAGAAGAAAGGAACATAGAGGATCATAAAGTGAAGCGCCATGCTGAGGATAATGCTGAAGACCAAGTACATGTTGTTCCACAGAGGCAGAGTCAACAACGACTCGTTCTCGGACAAGGAGTTGATAGCGTTGAACATTTCAATGGTGACCAGAATCGAGAGCGACATGGTAGTGGCCTTCTTGGACATAAAGTCAGTGAACATCTGGCAGCCAATCTCGGGGAACAAAGTGCTGCACTGGTGGAAGTTCGACAGCTGGTGGAAGGTGATCTGGGGTCCCTGGCTGTAGAACATGAACCACCAAGCGTAACCAAAGACAGTGGCACCACCGACGTAGATACCGATCACCATGTAGCGGAAAAACAACCAGCCGCCAACAAGGGGCTCGCGCGAGTTGCGGGGAGGCTGGCGCATAATCTCGTGGTCGGGGGGGTTGAAGCCAAGAGCAGTAGCGGGAAGACCATCAGTGACCAAGTTAACCCAAAGAAGCTGGACAGGAATCAAGGCCTCGGGCATGCCCAGGAGAACAGTCAAGAAAATAGAGACAACCTCTCCGATGTTGGAACTGATCAGATAACGGATAAACTGCTTGGTGTTGTTGTAGATCGAGCGACCCTCCTCAACGGCAGCCTCAATGCTGGCAAAGTTGTCGTCGGCAAGAACCATGTCGGCAGCAAGCTTGGCAACGTCAGTTCCAGATCCCATGGCAATACCGATATCGGCCTTCTTGAGCGCGGGGGCATCGTTCACACCATCACCAGTCATGGCAACAACCTCGCCCATGCTCTGCAAAAGATCAACCAACTTGGACTTGTGGGAAGGCTCGGTACGGGAGAACAGGCTGGCGCGGGAGACAGCCAGGCGCTGCTCCTTTTCGCTCAATTCATCAAACTCGCGGCCAGTGTAAGACTTGCCAGTCAAATCTTCGTGCTCAGAGAAGACACCAATCTTGCGGCAGATCGACTCGGCAGTGTTCTTGTTGTCACCAGTAATCACAATGACACGGATACCAGCAGTCTTGCACTTGGAAATAGCATCAGCGACCTCGGGGCGAGGGGGGTCCAACATGGCAACCAATCCGATAAAGGTCATGTTCTGCTCGTACTTGTAGAAAGACTCGGGGTTCTTGAAGTTCCAGTCGTCCAGGTTGGGGGACTGGTTGTCGAGGACAGCGAGACCGAGGCAGCGGAGGGCCTGGCCCTCACCATAATCCAACATCTTTTCCAAAAGGGTAGCACGAAGAGCAGCAGTCAAGGGAATATCACCGCCGGAAGACAGACGGACGGACGAGCAGCGCTCCAAGACAGACTCGGGAGCGCCCTTAACAAGGAGCGAGGCAGAGGTGGTGCCAGTGGCGCCAGAGCGGGTGGTGGGACGGCCAGTGGCCTTGGTGACCAAAACACTCATCGACTTGCGATCACGGGTGAAATCCAGAGTGGCCAGGCGTCTGACCTTCTCGTTGTAGTACTGGTTGCAGGCATCGACACGCTTGTCGGCAGAGAGGTCGTCCAAGGTAGCGTTCACAGAGCTATCATCAGTTCCCATCTTCTCGACCAAAACCTTGAGGGCGGCCTCGGTGGGCTCGCCAACGTTGATGTAAGAGTCGTTCGAAGGGTTGTAAGCGATCGAGGAGTTGTTGCAGATGGCGCAGATCTGGGCAATGTCATTCAAGGCCTGGGAAACAGTCGAGAGGGCGGGGACGACCTTGCTGTCGGCGTTCAAAATATCGCCAACGGGGCTGAAGCTGGATCCTTGAACCTGGTACTCGGCAACGTGGGTCTTGTTATCAACGACCAAAACACGGGCAACGCTCATCTGGTTGGTGGTCAAAGTACCGGTCTTGTCAGAGCAAATAACACTGGTGCAGCCAAGGGTCTCAACCGAGGGCAAGGAGCGGACAATGGCGTTCTTCTTGGCCATCTTCTTGGTTCCAAGGGCAAGGCAGGTGGTAATGACGACAGAGAGACCCTCGGGAATGGCAGCAACAGCCAAAGCGACAGCGATCTTGAAGTAGTAGACAGCGCCCTTGAGCCAGCCATGGTGCGAGGGGTCGTTAAAGTGGCGAATGTTGACCAACCAGACAAGAATACAGATCACGGAGATGACCTTGGCGAGATCATCACCAAAGTCGTCCAACTTGCGCTTGAGGGGAGTCTTTTCCGAGATCTGGGAGGTAATGGACTTGTGGATATCACCAATGGCGGTCTCGGATCCAGTCTGAACAACAATGGCTCTGGCTTTGCCGAGGACGACGGTGGTGCCGGAGAAGAGCATGTTGATCTGGTCCTGCTTGACGGCGCGGTGGTCGGAAACGATATCTGAGGTCTTGTTGACAGAGACAGACTCTCCAGTGAGAAGGGCCTGGTCGATACGGAAGGTGGAGGAGGTGATCTCGAGGATACGGCAATCGGCAGGGATCTTGTCACCGACAGCGACCTCGATAATATCACCGGGAACAATATCAGTAGCGTAGACCTTGGCCATGGAGCCTCCGCGGAGGACCTTGGCCTCATGGGGCGAGTATTCTTTCAAAGCCTATAAAGTCGAAATAACATAGGAAGGAGGGAAAGGTGTTTAAATGCGTGAGCTGAGAGAGAAGGATGATGGATATGACACCGGATATTGATCCGAGCACATGCAGACATCGCGGTGCTCTTTGTCGCCTCTTGTGTGGGACAGCACGAAAAACCACTCATGTCTGTCCCTGCATCGCATTTTCTTTTTTCAATTTCGGTTGCGTGTCCGCATTTGCGCAATTTTAGTGGACAGAGAAGGGCAGGGCAGGGCAGGGCAAAGTGGGCTGTTCGAAATACACAAATATTTACCTCGATGGCCTTCTCAGCGTTCGACTCCTGGATGACGCCAACAGCGGCATTGGCGATCAGGATCAGCAGGATAACAATGGGTTCAACAAAAGCGGTGCCCGAGTCGTCCTCCTCCAGCAGGGCAAGGACAAACGAGACGCCGGCGGCGACAAGAAGAATGATGACGAGTTGATCCTTGAACTGCTCCAAGATCATTTCCCAAAGAGGGGTAGGATCCTCTTCAGGGAGTTCTGTTTGATGTTGTTGTTGTTGTTGTTGTTGTTGTTGTTGTTGTTGTTGTTTTTGTTGTTGTTATAGCGGTTGTCCCCATGAAAAGAAGAGAATAAAGGCGAAAGGTGGTGATCGCAAATCCAGAGTGGTTGTATATCGATGCGAGACAGCATCATTGCACATGGCGTTTGAGCAAAAAATAAGGTGATGACACCATCGGATCGTTGGAGACACAAACATATCCAAGAGATGATATCCCGATCCGTTTGGTATGGTGGTTGGATCGTGATTTTGTTGAGCAAGGGTGCGTACATTGAGAAGGGCGGTGGAGAGAGAGAGAGAGAGAGAGAGAGAGAGAAGGATAGATAGAAAAGATGACAATGAAAACTGATGAGTAAACAGTTGCTTGCGCGTTTTTGAAGCAATATCCGATCTGGTGTGAACATCAGTCAAGAGCAACATACCGTTCTTGCCGTACTTGTCAAGACCAGCAGAGACCTGGGCAGGCGACAGACCCTTGCTGGAGTCCACCTTGAAGTGGTCCAGAACCACCTTGGGTGATCTGGTGAATGAATCGTTCATTATTTCTTTTTTTTCCTTGGGCTAATTGATGAGATGGAAAAAAGAGAGGGAGGAAAAGAGATGATGAGAAATATATTTTCCCCTCGCTGACTTTTTCAAGATGATTGTTTGATAACACGCAAAAACCGTACCTGGCGAGATGGAGAGAGAGCGAGAGAGAGAGAAAGAGAGAGGATGAGATGAAGTGGGTGATTCAACTTCCTTCAGATGACGGGTGAGGGAATGATGAAGGAGAAGCAGAAGAAGAAGAAGAAAAAAGAAGAATGAAGCAGAAAAAGGCGAGTTGGATAGTACCCTTTGCTTATTTAGGGCGCGCAGGCGTGTGCGATGTCATGGACCATGATTTGAGTTCAGTCCCAACACTGCTTCTGAGCGAACCACCGCACTCCACGCATCGGATTCCTTTCGAGCAAATTCGATTCGTGGGTGCAGAGAGGGGGCGCGCCGGAGGGAGTCTGCACGTGACATCTTCGATCGAACAGACGAACGTGATCCGAGACTCGTCGTGTGGTGGGCCTTTTGTGGACGGGAAAAAAACAAGTATTATTTTTGTGTATGTCTATGAGGTACGGTATGTCCACGTATTCGTATGGATCCTGCTCTTCTTAGGCCCGCTTGCGCGCATCCCACATCAGGACCACCGCAGGTGCTCCAGTGCTAGCAGCTCGGTACTGGTACAGGCACCGATCCAGCTTCTCTTGCTCAAAGCTCGGCTGCGAGACCCACTCCTGCGCAGTTTCGACCGTCAGCTTCATGAACAGGTACTGCACCCAGGGGCACTGGCGCAGGATCAGGTTCAGGAACCCTGCACTGGTCATGGGTGGAGGCGAGGGAAGAGGGGGCGTATTAGGATTGGTATTAGGATTAGGTTGCTGTGCTATAAAGTGTTGTATAAAGTTGTGGTAGGATGGTTGGTGGAGGACAGTCGTGGGCTCGTTCAGCACCAGATCGGCCAGCTGGCGTGATCGTCGCAAGTACTGCACAAGGGCATAGTCCGTAATGCCCGTGCAGTAAAGTGTCAGGCGGCGGAGCGAGAGGCGCGACAAACTGGCAAAGCCTTCTTCCGTAACGTGGCACATCTGGGTCATGGGGACCGGCACTGGGTTTCCTGCTTGTTCTTGACCGGGCTGTTGCTGAGGAGTGCGGAAAACATCGACTCCAAGGACATGCAGCTCCCTCAACTGGTTGGCGCCGTGGTGCCTCAGAGCTTCCATCATGCCGTCCAGCTGCAGCGACCTCAGGCAGGAGAGGGTGATCGACTTGATATTCGGGCAGTGGTGAGCATAGGCAGACATCACATCGGTCAACTCCTGGCTTGATTTAAAGTCCAAGCCCTGAAAGTCCAGCAACTCGAGACAGTGGTGTGATCTGACCGCAAACTCGACCATCGTCTCCAAGCTGATACCCAGGCAAGACCGGATCGAAAGACGCTCGAGAGGGCGAGAGTGCTGGGCAAAGATCAACAGCTCCGAACCGGTCTTGTTCTGAGGGGGGTTGCAGACCAAGCCCATGAGAGTCAGCCGCTTGAGTGACTGGAGTGCGCCTGCGAGGATCGAGAAAGGGATCGTGGGCTGAGCGGGTGCTGCCGAGACTGAAAAGTCGTCATTAATGCTGATCATGTTGGCGTTGGTCATGGTGCTGTTCAAAGCATTGCTGTCCATGCAGATCGTGAGGTCGACCAAGGCGTAACAGTGGTTGGCGATCGTGTGCAGCAGTCTGGGTGAGATCATCTGGCTGTAGACAGAGGTGGTCTTTTGGCGGAGGCGCTTCTTGGCACTTGAAGACGACGACGACGATGACGATGACGAGGAGGAGGAGGAGGAGGAGGAGGAAGCCTGGGAGGCGAGATCCTTCTGGTAGGCAGCCATCATCATGCCCTCGTCCATAGACCAAGCCTTGGGCAAAGCATCGAGTCCTTGACGCAGATCGAGTCCACTTCCTAGCTCAGGCCCGCTACTGCTGCCAAAGAACTGGCTCGAGAATGGTGTAGAGTCGGGTCCTGCGATGGAAGACGATGTCGAAAGGGGCGAGCCCAGTAGCATGTCGAGCAGGGTCAGTGCCTTGATCCTGAGCGCAGCCTCGTTCGAGAACATTTCCTCCTCGATAGACAGGTGAACCACGTTGTTGCGCATGTTGTCTTTGTTGTTTCTGCTGTGGACAAAAGGGGTGCGCTGCATTTGGTCCTGCTGCTTTTGCTTTTGTTTCTGCTTCTGTTTCTGCTCCTGCACCTTGAGGGCTGAAAAGTCGATTGCCTGATAGAACTCTCCCAAGTCGTCATAGCTGGCCAGGGTACGGTGTCGCCACAGCATACGGACGGCCTGAGGGTAGAAGGCGCGGCAAGTGAGACAGAGGGCAAGCATCGAGGACAGGTCGTTCTGAATATAGACGGTGGATCTCCTCTTGTCTCGCCTTCGCCTGTCGGTGCAAGCCGCCCCTGACAACGGAGAAGCGTCTGAGCTGTGAGAGGATATCGACGACGATGTTGTTGACGCTGTCATTGTTGATGATGATGTTGTTGATGATGATGATGGCAAAGAGCCTCCCGAAGAAGAAGAGGGCGATGACTCTGCGGAAGACGACGTCATATTCTCCGATCCACGGACGGGCTTGTGGACGACTGGTGTAACGTAGACAAAGTGGAAAATGAGGGCAAGAATCTCTGGGCAAAGCCGACCGATGGGTGCAAGGGCGAGGCCAGCTCGGGTTTCATCGTCCCGTTCTTCCTGTTCTTGTTCCTCCTGTTCCTGTTCCTGCTCGTCCTGCTGAACCGCCATCGTCATCTCGTCGCAGACATCGACCATCGGGACATCATCGTTTTGTTGCTTGGTCAGTTTCTTCTTGCCGGAAACGATTCTGGTGCGGCGAGAGGGCAGTGACTGGATACGATCCTTGTCCTTGTCGGAGGCGTTATTGTGTGTGGAGACGGCATCCGGAAGCGAGGGCATGGACCTCGACAACCTTAATCGATGTGATACAAGGCTGCTCTGGTATGGATTCGTCCTGTGCGACCGTAGATCAACCATGGCTTTTTTTCTTTTCTTTTTTTTTGTGGGAGGGAATTATTTAATTATGGGAATAGGACGAGATAGTGAAGGGGGGAAGGGGGGCTGTGAGCGAGGAGATCCCTAAAGCTGGAGAATTGGACGAGAGAACGAGAAAGAGAAGGAAAAAGAGTGTGAAGGCAGAGTGAGGGAACGAAGAAGGGGAGAGAGAGAAAGAGAGAAAGAGAGAAAGAGAGAGAGAGACAGAGCGAAGGAGAAGGAAGGATGGGTTAGCAATGCGACTTTGATTTGATTGTTATGAAAAGACAAGAAGAGGAAGGCAAATTCGATCCGAACAAATATATATACACATATATTACAAAATGGACAAGGGTGGAGAGACGGAGGCGAGGAAGAGAGCAAGGACTCGAGATGAGTAGGTGTGGGGTGTGAGTAGTGTGGGTGGATGGGCTGTGGATGGAGATGGCAAATGAAGCGATGCGATGGATATTGGATCGATAGCTTCAAGAGCCAAGCCAAGGAGGGTGAGGCGAGGGTGGAGGAGGATGGGCGATGTGGAAGTGAATGGCTGGATGGAATGGATGGAAACACTAAAATTGAAATGAAAGCTGGAGAAAGAAAAGAAAAAGACACAGACCAAAGTAAATTAAAAAAAAAAAAAAAAAAAAAAAGGAAACAAAGCGAAGCATGTCCCAAACAAATATGCACCTCACTCACTCCACACTCACACACACACACTATTCTCTCGTTCTCAACGCCCCATCACAAAGGGCCACACACCACCTGTGTGTCCGTTTCCCCGTTGGTTGCCTATCCACATCCCACATCCACCATCCAACATCCAACGATCGCTATCACTACATCCAACCAAACCAGAAATGTAAAAGCTATTTTGGATCGTGCAGGTGGGTAGCTCCCCCTGTGTCGACAGGTAATTATGTTTGCAATTTTCACAAAGATGCATGTTGTGCGAGAATGAGGCGATAGATAGCCCAAGAGGTATTATCTCTGGTCGACTTTGCAGCTTGCCTTTTTTTTTTTTTTTTGTGAGTATGTTCGTGTGTCTCTTCGTGCATACCGTCCGTTATTTTTTTGTCTTGGGAGGTTGCGATGGAGTTGGTTCGGGATCGGATGTGAGGTACCCAATGAATGGATAGCAACAAAGTCGGGATTATAGATGTACGATTGAGATACCTTCTATCCTACGTCCTTCCGTCCATTCAAGCCATAGCCAAGCTATGTCAAACAAAAAGGCTTAGAAATCACAATGAGATCTGTCGTTCCATGTCTTGACGTGTGTGTGAGCATGTGCATGTGGGATGGTCACACAAGCGCATGTACATGTCGTACATGTACCCATCCCAAATCCCATGCAAAAAAAAAAAAAAAAAAAAAAAAGAGCTCATCCCACATTTGGTTTATATTAAGTGAGGTGAACGATAATAAACATCGAACCATGACCTGGGGGTGTGCATACAAGGGGATGGGATGTTGATACATTGTCTATCTTTCTCTCTCCAAACACCAATGACGGGCAAGGTCGACAGGAAAAACAAAACATAAAGATAGCGTGCAAGCCCACCCATCCAAAAGAGGAAGGATGAGGCGAGGGTATCTCTTACCAAACAATGACAACACACAAAAAAGCACCGTGCAAAAAGAAGGAAAAAAGAGTCAAGTGGTGGACCCACCACCGGATTGTCAGCCCGAATAGAAATATGGTCGAGTGAGAGGGAGGAGAGACGAAATACGGTCGGATGGAGAGGGTAGAATGGAGAAAAGGGTGCGATTGTGGGTAGACATGATGAAGGGGGTGCCCAAGGTGTAGGATAGAGTTGCATAAAGCACAACTGAGGGTGGACCAACAACAGGGTCACATACAGGATACGGCTATTGTGTGAAACCAGGGATGCACTTGGATGGAGATAGGGCAGACGTGGACGGGCGTGGACAGGGTAGTAGCAGAGGAAAAAATAGGAGCTGTTGGTCGAGGTTGTGATATGCCACTGATATGGTTGGTGTGCTTGTACTGTGAAGGTGTGTGTGTGTGTGTGTGTGTGAGTGTGTGTGTTGCGATCGATATGTCTACGGAAAAGGAGACAGGGTCCGCCCTTTTTATGGGCACAGGTCCTCACCTTGGGTTGGGTTACGGAATGAATGTTGTGTGTGTAGAGGGCGGTCGTCATCCGGGACCGTAGTTGGTATGTCGTCAACAAAACAAGCTTATGTCTTAAGGTGGGGGGTCGTTATGTCATCAATACTACTACGAAACAAGGAACAGAACTAAAAAGTATTGATCCTGTTCTAGGGTAGTACGCAGGGGAGGGGACCAAAGGTGGTTGCAAAAGTTAGGGACGAAGGAGGTCAATTGTACAATTTGAATCCAGTAAGGTTGTGAGGCTGAGGAGGTGAAAGTGGAAGGAGCGAACAAGCGCACGGTAGCCGGATGAATGATGGGGTCTTGTTCGCTAGAGTCGCAGTCAACAAAGGACAAAAGGTTCCATGTCGACATGCTTTTTATTATCATTTTCTCTTTTTTTTTTTTTTTTTTTTTTTGTTTTGCGACGAAGGGCTCATCCATTTCGATCCTTGTCTAATCCAATTTTTCTTTTTCTTTTTGCCTTGTGAAGTGACCTTTATCGATCCATTTCAACTGTTCACGGAGACTGCATGTCTCCTCTTGTCTGAAAAAAAAAATATGTTTATTTCGAGAAACACTCTGCATGTAGCATGTAGCACAGAATTGAACCGATAAAAGCAAAAGATAACGTCTCTCAAATTGTAATTTTGACAAGTGAGCATGCGAGAAAAAAAAAAAAAAGAAAAAAAAAAAGAAAAGAATGTCGGCTCAGGCACAGAGGTCACCGGTTTACTTGCATTATATATTTTTTTTTAAAAATATGGCATGTACGTTGCATGCGCTAGTCTGGTGGGAAGGTGTTCGCGAAAACCACATAATCAGAATGAATTATGAGTGCGGGTTGTTGTGTGCAACACGCAGGAGGTGGTCGTTTTGAGTTACGAAAGGGGGATGGGACAAAAACAAAGGTCTGCCAGTCGATGTGACTCCCGTACTCGACTCCCTGTTTGATTCCCTCCCCCCCACCCCGCACAGATGTGGTAAATGAAAGGGCATCGCAAGAAAAGGAGGGAAAGGACAGGGTACATGCCGAAATGGGCAGGGAGTGCCCCGTGTGTCCTACACTACGGGCCAATCCTCTCGCCCTTGTTACCTTGAATCTATGCTCATATGCCCGACAAAAATAGGACGGGAACGTGCCCGCCCGTTGGCCTGTGCACGCCCCTTGGTCGGTACTCAAATCCAAACAGCGCGGGAAACATTTGCCGTTACTGGATTTGCTCCATCCATTGGGTTTGCTTCATCAGACAATTGTCCTGTCTTCAGAATCCCAATGTTTGTTAGCACATACGTAATACATATGTCTAGCCCATGGTGCAATCCGTTATGAGACTACCAAAAGCGATGTGCGAGAGAAGTAAAAAAAAATTAAGTAAATGAACAGTAATACTGTCTGCGTAGAGAATCAGAATCACGCTGTTTGTTAGTGTTTTCTAAACTGGAAGAACTACACAAAAAAAAAAGTGGTAGTCGGTCGATAGACCTTGCAGCAACATACCCCTGATATGTCGATATCATCGTGGTACCTGCTTTCATTGTGCCGAAATGCTCAACTTTCATTCCAGCCTAAATATCCTTCTTGCTCCTAGGTAAGAATGAGACCGGCAAAGAACAAAACATGCAGCCAGCCGTATTGGTGGCACTGCACAGATACACATTTACGTATGATAACCGATCGCAGATAAGTCGCAGTTAGCCAAGATTTGAATACCTTGAAAAAATACGCACGTTTCTCTCTTCCATGACATGCAGCTGCATCCTGCGCGGCTATTGTGCCCTCATTAGTTAAGACTAGAACATTCATATGGTTACCATTCAACGGCTTTCTGCCTGCTCAACTCACGAATATACCATCTCTTTTCCCTTTCTCGACTTATTTATTATTCTTTTCTATTTTTTTACATCCCCGGTTGCGCCCACGACGCCCCTATACCATCTAGCTACTCCTACTCCATTCGACAGACAAATAGCCCAGAGCATCCCACTCAAAGCCACCAAACCCGCAGTACACAGTACGGTAGAGTACTTTCACAGCCACAGCGCATCACGCATCACACAAAAAGATGCAGAGCGACGGTTTCAAGAGACTTAGAAAGGACCTGCAAGGAGCCTTGGGCATCCCGAACAGGTTCTGGAGAAAGTCTAAAAAAGTGGCGAACCAGGATACCCATGACACCAACCAGGAAACAACACTGCCCGGATCAATGGCCTCAAACCAGCGCAACGTAGAAGTCAAGATCGAGAAGGCCTCACCAGACGTCCGCCTGAATGAGCTCTCATCCTTTGCAGATATTGGAAAGTCAGTTAAACTCGATGACGGCCAGTTCTTGGTCCCACCCCACAAATGGGGATTCGATACTGAAAATGGAGTATCAGGAGAAGGAGGCCCTGTCACAGGACTAACACCCAATTCGATCCTCAGTTCAGCAGGCAGTCCTATCAGTCCTATCAGTCCTGGCGAGTTTAAAGGGCTCTCCTCAAAAGCAGCATCGCTGGTGCATCTTCCGTCCTCCGTCAACAATCTGGACAAACTATCACCACAACGCCTTGCATGGGTCCGCAAATTTCTGGACACGACCCCATCGACACATAACAGCAACATTAGTCGCTCGGAGCCAGCATGGGATATTGTGGATGTTAGTCCGGCAGGCAAAGTGCATCACACAACGAGTTCTAGGTGAGTGAGTCAAAGTGAGAGGGAGAGGCAGAAAAAAGAGAAGAATCTCGCAAAATTGCAATGTTAACCGCTTGACTATCGACGCGAAAGTTGGAAACTAACCAGAAATTTGCGCTCGATCCAGTAAGCAAGGCATCTCCGATACTCTCGAATCCACCGGTCTCTTTATCGTCAAAAGTAAAGCTACTTCGCCTTCGCCGTTGGAAGTAATCTCATTGCATATTGTGGAATAAGCTGATCTTACTTCTTTTGCTGTTACTCTACATCTCGTAGCGATTCAAGTGACCAATAAGGCCAGCAACAAGATATTTGATATCGAATGGAACCTACGTGTTGGCAATGTTGACAAAACCTCACACTCAGTACGGTCCTTCAAGGACAATCCAGGAAACACTGCCACCATGAACGAAGTCTTTATGTTGTACGTTACACTACATACTCACCTAACAGGTTATGTCTTTTCTCCCCCTCCCACTCACCAAAACTTCTGTTAATTCTAACTTCTTAGCGATGTGAATGAACCGTTTCAATTGGACATGTCCTTGACAGGCTACCCAGTCGCCACCAAGCTCGGTACCATGGCTGGGTTCTCAAACTCGCAGGCAGTCCATCTCGGGCAGCTCCAGCTGTCGTTCTGTCTCGAGACTACGGACAGGACAATCCGGACCTACAAGTTGCGCCCGTCCGCAGCCAACGACAACGACAAGAGTACAAAGTGCGACTGCGAGGTTGTCGTCATGATAGGCCTGCATGTCTTGGAGGAGCCTGTTGAGGACCGTACCTGGGAAAAGGCTTCTCGCTACGAAGGGTTCCTGACCTTTATGACACGAGGCGCACGCATGTCTGTAAGTCCAAATCTCTGTATCATTGTAATGAAAAAAAAAAAAAAAAAACACAGTTTGAAGTATCTGATATCTGATGTCTGGAGCTTGCGACTTTTTTTCTCCTTCCTAGAGCTGGAAGAGATACTGGGCAGTGTTGGAGGGTAGGGCCATCAAGCTGTACGATGCCGAGTACCGAATGGTGAGTGCGCCCACCGACAACCAATACAAAGAAAAAATGATACATCGCCGGATCCTTTCTAATGTAAATCACTTCGACTAGAAACGAGGCGTTGTGGCAGTCATCCCACTTGCCCACCTCACAGGCGTGCACCCACCCGATCTGGAAAAGGTCAATGTGGGTGCGAACGGGTTCTCGCTTGCGATTGCGGCCCAGGGCGTGGACATGACCAGCAATGGCGAGTTCTCGGACATTGCAAATATGGACTACTGTCTCTACAGCTTCACGGACTCGCTGCAGATGCGCGACGTCTGGACCACGCATCTGCAAGAGGCCTTGAACAGTTTTCAGGTTTACATGACCCAGCGGCGTAAAGTCCAGCAGCGCAACCTGTCTCGACGCGCAGTTCAGAGTCTGTCGCGGCACTCGTTCGAGAGCAGTGTGCCGCCCTCGCCCTTTGAGGGTGGCGATGGGGAGGATCCGATCTCAGATCTAGTGGAACTAAAATTTGTTTGGTAGAATAGATCAAATATTAATACATATTTCTTTCGTTGTGAGTCCAATGGCGTTGGTTTGCACGGTGCCTTATCTGTCTTACACTCATGCAAAGCCAAGTCTGGTGTGGCATAGAGCCGATTCTTGCCCTGGGCAAGCATGCTAGACTAATGCTGTGGCGGGTTTAGTCATCAAGCTCCATGTCGCGTCCCCTTAGCACAAGCACGCATTCGTGGAAGTGAAAGTGTCACATCCCATATGGTATGTTGTATGAATGAGCAAGCGCATTCGCATCCTCTTCCTGTCTTTGTTCATTCATCCACTTCTTGAATGCATTTGTCTGTCGCTGTATGCGTATGTGAGTATTCCATACTTACAAGAGCAACAACAAGAATAAGCAGCCTATTGGTTCCATACATTCGATTTAGTCATGAACAAAAAAAAAGGGTCTTGTTGCAATGTAACATGCTCCTGGCTTGGGATCAACATTACCTTTTATTGCTTCTCTCTTTGTTCAAGGTGTATTAGCATGTACTCCCGGTCCATGAGCAAACTCCTCTCTCCGGATACCATCATCCAACAACATGCGCTGGCGCTTTTTGCCTTTGTAGGCTCAAAACGAGTGAGCAAATGTCTACAGGTTAGGCGGGAGTGAGTGAGAGAGTGATTGAGTGAACGGAGCCTGGATGACAGCGACAAGGACTGTCAAGGACTGGATCTGGTCGAGGGACCATATTGTCAGTTTCCGTGTCCACTCAAGGGACATATGGGTGCTCGGCTTCGATGCTGACTTTGTTGTTGTCCGAGAGGTTTATATATATCCCTTTCACTCTCGTAGCATGCTGGCAAAAGGCAGAAGATGCTCATGGGCACAAATGGAAACACGTTCGTTTAGTTCACGGCGTTATTAGGCTGCGTCTTCATCGGCGACTCCCACGGCAACAAAGCGCGACACGCGTGGGATGTGAATAATGGCATGACATGACATACATGCATACCCTTTAAATCTATTCCATCCATCCACTTTTTAATTAGCTTCTTTTCCTGATCAACAATAAGTGTCACCAGGCGGGCAGAAAGAAACAGAGAAATGAAAGCAGTGAAGAGAAGCACAACACACACATATGTTGCACTGTCACTGTGCACTGTGGGACAATCCGTCGCCTCCTTTATTTCGATTGTTTCCCTTTTCGGTGCTCTTCCGTCCATGCTCTGTCCGAATGCTCTTTCCTGCCTGTCTGTCGCTCTAGTCTAGTCCATGTCCAGGTCCTTGTCCGTGTTGTTGATATGTGTGTCTCCCTCAGTGAGGAAGACAGAGTACTGCCAACAACAACAACAAAAGCACAGACACACTTGAGAGGAGTACCCTTTAATTACGCATCATCCGTCTACTTTCTTTTTCTTGTTTTCGCTTTCGTCTTCTTGTCCTCGGCTCTTTGACACACTTTTTTTTTTCTTCTTTTCTTTTTTCTTATTTCTTTTCTTTCTGCATTTGCATTTGCTCAGCTATATCTCCTTTTCTTTCTCTTCCTCCTCGTCCGCCCCCGCTCAACCTCACATATCAGCTTCCCACGTTGCATTTTGCCTCGTTCACCGCACCAACACCATCTGCACCCACTACCACCCATCTACACCATCCTTGCCTTTCATAATCATACCACACCAGCTGTTCGATACATTCATTCATTCCTCCCTCGCGAAGTTCCCCGCCTTCGCGCACTCTTAACTTTGTCCAAAAAACAAACAACCTTTAACCACCAAGAACGCGTCATTGAAGAGTACACGGCACACCAAAACTCATAACGCGCGCCATACAACAAACATCGTACCACCCCATACAACCACCAACTCTCTTTTTCGTTTTGTCTTCTACAAAGAAAGCTAAGACAATGATGCCAACCATTGACCCTGCGTTGCCTTCTATTTCGGCACCCATCCCTGTCCCGGGGACACAGTTGAGGCCAACTATCCCTTCTTTGGGCAGTCCAGCAACATCTACCAGTACAACCATCATTGTCACCAGCAACGAACATGGTAAAGAAACAAAAAAAAAATGATGCATATTGTTATTCTGCAGAGACATCCATCCTGCTTTACTTTCTTCTTTTGCGTCCTTGCTTCTCATTCCTGGACAGCAAACCACATTCACGCCACATAGATATGCTTGACTGCATCTCTTTCTCCACGTTATGTACTCACACAAATTGTAACCCGTCTTCCATCCTCTGTCTCTCTCCCTCGTGCATGGCATCGACAAATAAAACACGCACATAACAAACAACAACAAAAAAAAAGGAGGCAGCCTGCGTCGATTCCCAAGTATTGGCAACACCAAGAAACTCTCCCTCGAGAACCTGACCCTGCGAGCCAAGGTCGCCGAACTCGAGCGCTACCTCACGGGCCTCAAAGAAGAGCTCATCCTTGCCCACCGCCAGATCCACTCCAAGAACCTTGAGGCCAGAATCTCCCAGGAGCGCAAAGTCGTCGAGATCCATGAACTGGGGCAGCACATCCAGCGCTGCGAATTTGACCTGCTCGCCAAGGCGGCCGAGTGTGAGGCCCTGCAGAACAAGCTCGCCTACCAGACCAAGGAGCAAGTCACCAAACTCAAACATATCCATATGCTCGAGAGCGAAATCATGGAATACAAGCGTATGTCGGCGATGAGCGGAGGGGCGGCGAGTACGGCCAGCACGGCCACGGGCTCCAACAGGATCATGAGCCGTCATAGCAGGAACTCTACGGACTTGACGACCACGACAGGCACGAATAATAACCATAATAACTCTAGTGTTCAGTCGTCGACCGTGCTGGATGCAGACTCGATGATCAAGCAACTCAAGGAGGACAATACCCGCAAGGAGGACCAGATCAAGGAACTGATTGAGCGGCTCGAGAAGCTTGAGAAATTGGAATTGGAGTGTGCACAGGAACAGGTGGGAGATGACAAGGCCAAAGACGACGAAGAGAAGCACCGATGCATGGTGCCAGTCTCCAACGCGAACACCAGCTTCAACGCAGCAAGTTCCACTGAGCAACACCAACAACAACAACAACAACTGTCGACCTCCTCATCTGTGAACAGTGTTGGGTACGATGTCTCAGTCGAGCACCCGAAACTGCTGGCAAAGTACCAGGCCCTGCGCATGTCCCACGCCCAGGCTTCCGAGTACGTTGATAATTTGGAGAGCGAGAACAGGGAGCTCAAGGTCCAGCTCCTGGAAGTCACGCCTGCTTCCTTGTCTCTGCCGTCTGATTTTACTGCCTCTCCATCTATGACTGCTCCCGCACCGGTTAAAACGATCTCTACTGCGCTGTTGACTCCCTTGGACATGGACGCGATCACCAAGGACAACTCTTCCTCGATCCCGTCGCCGGCCTCCACCGAGCCTTCTGCCTCGCCTTCCTCGGTCACCGCCCCAGCTTTAACTCGTAAATCGTCCCTACGCTACAACAGAGACGAGCAGTCGTCGCCGACTCCATCCATCTGAAAAAGGACTGAAGAATAAGAGAAAAAAAAGAACCCATGACAACATAATGTCCACAGTAGCATCACACACACATATATATATACACATCTATGGTTTATAACTCTCCTCTTAATACAATTCCTCCCCTTGTTTCCTTCCTCATCTTGATGGTCTACTTGCATCACTTTATATTTGGATGAAATTAGTTTCGAGTGGATGTTGTGTGTATGAGAAAAAAAAACTACATGTATCCTCCTTTTCCTCCTCCTCTAGAAGACCCTCCTCGCCCATAGCCATGGTTTATCGTCCTGGAATGCCCATAATCCTCCTCCTCCATCGAGGCCAGTGCTGCGTCCGCCTGCGCAAAATACTGAGCCAGCTCATCATCTTGGTTATACTCGTACACGTCCGGGTCCTTGTAGTACTCGTTATCGTTGTCGTCAATCTCCTCCATTCGCTGGCTGCGTCCTGCCCGCTGCTGTCCTGCTTGTCGCTGCGCCTGCTGCTCTTGCTGACGGCTAAAGTGGCGGATCAGATCCCTACTTCCGGGCGAATCCGGGCGCGGTGGCAGATCCACATTCATGGACATGTTCTTCTGCATCAGCTGTTGCTGCTCGTAGTGTGTCGCGGTGGCGGCAGCGGCAGCGGCAGAGATGGCAGCCTGAGTAGCAGCACTGTGGCTCAATGCCGTCTTTTCTGTGTCGAGTCTTGGCTGTTGCTGTTGCTGCTGCTGCTGTTCTTGTTGCTCCAGTTGTTGCTTCTCCTTCTCTTGAGCAAGCTCGGCAGGGGTTTGGTCGATACCAGCTCGAGTCCCCCAGCCCACCTCGTGCAGCGTGAAGAGCGCATAGATCTTCATGATGGCAAAGTAGTAGCCAAAGATCAGGAACGCGGGCACCCAGATAATGTCCTGCGGGCGCCTGAACAGATGTGGCAGCAGCTTGACAATGCGGGTCATCATCAGCCAAACAACGTACGAGATGATGATATCCCAGATGGGCAAATGGAAGTCGCCCTTGATCATCATGGCCATGACCGAGATAGGGCCCGACAACAGTGTGATCGGGTTGAAAATCTTGTCCACCATCGTGAAGGCCACATAAGGGTGCCGGCTCCAGATCCGGCGCTCTGTAAACAAGGACCGGAAATCAGATCGCCAAGTGTTACGGGTCCAGCGGAGCACCTGTTTGACAAACCGCCAGTTGTCCTTGAAGGTCGAGAGCAGCTCTGCTTCTTTGCAGACCTGGACGTAGGTGTTCCATCCGTGGTAAACCATCCAACGCGTCAGGAACTTGTCGTCGCCCGAGTTGAGGGGGTACTTGCCCAGCCAAAAGTCGTGTGTGAATTGGTATTGGAATTGGGGGTCCTGCAAGATACATGTCCGGTAGGCTGCCGTGCGTCCCGACAGACAGCAGACACCGCCATCAATATGGGTCGAGGCTGCAATTTCAATGTTGCGGATCGTGAGACGGAACCCGGCCAGAACTTCCCATACGGTCTGATAGTGTCCTACAGATTTGACTGTCTGCGAGGTGCCCACGCCGCCCATGTTGGGGTCCTCGAAACAAGCCAAGATATATTCGAGTGTGGTGGGAGCCCAGATAGCGTCGTCGTCAGCAAAGACAACAATCTCACTGGTCGTGTTGCGGATGCCCTCGACCATCTGCAGACGCTTGTTGGCCTTGGGCACGGTGAGAACTCTGATCCTGGTGGGGTCGACCGAGTTGGCGAGCTCCTGGAGAGGCTCCCGCATTTTGGTCTCTGTAATGATGATGATCTCCTTGGGGTTGTTTTCGAGCCACGAGTGGGCGGCCTCTTTGAACTCTTCACCGGCGTCGATGGTGGGGACGACGATGGTGACGTCGTACTCGGGGCGGTAGGTGGGGTTATCCTTGGGTTTCATGGGACGATAAAAGAAGTAGGCCAGCAGCTTGATGGTGAACCAGAGGTATCGGTAAAAGCCGATGAGTCCCAAGGGGACAAACACGGCGAACGTATCTTTGGTCAGCTGCAGCATTGTGTTGTGATGTCTACTAGTGCCCCTGAATAAGTGTAAGCCGTTGTTGTGCGCCCTATGCCTTCCGTGATCCTTGAGAAGAACTGCAGTGAGAAAAAAAAGGTGTTAGGAAGGGGATGATAGCTTGCATCTTCGGTAACGGCTCTTTTTGGAAACCATCGCGAAAATCGAAGTGCTTCTGAATAAAAGTCGTTGAACTGAGACTGACACGGTGCAGTACCTGAAACAGGGAAAAATCAAAAGAGGAGGAAGGCGCTCAAGCGAGGAAGTAGAGGAGTGTTTGGGAGTGATGAGGGAATGGAATGAGGCGTGAATGATGGAGGATGGAGAGTGAATGAATGAGAGAATGAGAGGTGAAAAGAGTAGAGAGTAAAGAGGACAAGGGAGACACGATATTGTGTGTTCGTGCTTTGTTGCTCGAAGTGATTGAGAGCAAGCTGCAGGAACAGATTTTTTTCTTCTTTTTTGTCTTTTGGATTCGAATATCTTCACTGCATGATATCAAAGGGATAGTCTCTTTCTATAGTACAAATGCGGGTCCCGAAGGATGAGTGAAGAAGAGTGAATGGACGAAGAGTGAATGAAATGCAGATTAGAATGATTGAATGAATGAATGAGAAAACAAAAGGGTTTGGGTTTGTTTGTAAAGAGAAAAAGAGAGGTGCGGACCAAATTAATTTGGAGGATTTGTGCCTCACCTTGCCCCAATTGGGATAGGGCCACTCTCCATTTGTCTGTCTGTCCTCATATTGGGCAAGCGCATGCTTCTACATCCGTGTGTGTGGAATGGCTATTTTTAATGCCAGCACGCTGTTGCTGGGCAAACAAGAGAAAAGACGAGAGGAAAAGTCCTGCCATCTAGTGGTTGCTTCTCTCTCTTTGTTCCTTGGACCTTGGTTGGTCTGTGTGTGAGCCATCGCAGCTTTCATCATCGTCATCACCGTACCTTTCTAACATCACTCTCGCATGTTCCTCGAGTCCTTGATCTGTTGGGACAGAAAAATTAAAAGTTGAGTTGTCTGCCCCTTGTCCAGTTGGATACCAGCCCAAAGTACATTGGGCTGGCACTTGCAAAATTGTCCATCATGACAGTGACCCACCCTCTCCCAGATACCTGTACCAAATTCATGGATCAAGAAGCACTAATGTTCCCTCCTGCCCATATCCTTCATCCACAGAGTTCCACAACACATCCTTCTTTCCATCTTGCCATTTGTAAAAAAAGTTCAAGAACAATGCACAACCTATTTTTACGGCACACGTTCGTTTGGGACGAGTGGAGGTTGGGAAGTTGGGACGACCGAATGGAAAAAAGCTTCTCTCCCTTGCATGTTGAAAGACAAGGGCTGGGAAACCTAGAGTACCACCTTCTGCAATTCGCTCAAAACACTCCATAAACAACAAATACAAGACACAGACATGGCTATCTCTTGTGTCTCCAAAGATCGTCCAAGGAACAAAGAAGGGCGACAGCGTGGTCCCCACGATCGATGTTCAACAACGATACTTCGTTGATGCAACCATGTGTTGTTCTGCATAGCATAACACTCCACCAATTGATCGCTACCTGCGTTTTTTTTCCTTTCTTTGGAGTTGCAAGTCCGTTTTTATGTAAGCTGTCTCTTCGGGCCAAGAAATACGATTTCCTGTAAACCCCAAAAACGCGACACCAAAACAAAAAGACGGTCGAGACCATGGTTCGCAGGCATCATTTACCCAAACTGCCCGAAAATTACAAACAACAAGAGCCGCTCAAGAAGATCCTTCTCGTCATTCTTCCGCGGTGCTTAAAGACCTTTTTTTTTGGTCTTGGGCCAAGGGTCTTTCTCTACTCACCTGCAGTGATGCTCATTTCTTTGGATATCTTGGAGAGCATCGAGATCTATCATCGTTGATTTTTCCGAGCAGTGGAAGTGATGCGCAGAATAGATCTTGTCTCCTCTTGCCTTGTCTCCTTTTTTTCATCCATGGGTGAACTTGGCCATCCCTGGTAAATCGCTGTCCAGATCTTGAGCTACTTCCCCACTCAGCTAATGAGTGATCGGAAACAGGCTAGCGGCCTTCTAATCCAGCGATGATCTATGGTATTCTAAAGTGGGAGAGTTTTGAGCGAACGTACTAGGCTTGGATACGAGTGGCGATTTATCCACCTTGCCGATCAGCAAAATGTATGTACTTTCGGTTCCACTTGGGCCATGGCCTGGAGACACTCAATTGATGGTGCATGAATAAAAAGTGGGCTGTGAACATACATACATCAAGTAGGTATATTGGTCTGGGATCTGTATTTTTCTTTTTTTTCTTTTTTTGCTGTGGCATCATGTGCGCCGTCTCGTGGGTGAGACGACTACTACTCTACCGATCAACCTCAACTCTCAAAACAGAGCAAAACGAGACTAGTTATCATGTTAAGACTAGCCCCCGAAACAAACGTTTTCCGGCGATGATGAGGCAAGACAAATGAATTCAGGTCCTTGCAAACATAGTGACTACAAGAACAAGTTTTCCCAGCCACAGAGTCAGTAACAAAACAACAATGAAAGAAACAACGGATGGCGATTGTCCTGTATCTGGTTGTTTAGCAATTGATCAAACAAATGAACCCAAAGAAACAAATGGGTGCGCCTGTCCAACGCTGCAGCGCATAAAAGAAAAGAAACAAAACAAAACAAAGGGGATGGGGATCATTTTTGTTGCAAAGATGGGCGATGTGGGTACCCTGAGTTGCAGCTTACAGCATAAGAAGAGTCGAGCTGATATGGAGTGGGCCATGGTGTATGTGTGTGTGTGTGTGCAAGGCGCATATCAGAGTGAATGTGAGTGAGCCTGTCCCTCTGTTCGTCTGTCCATCCATAATTTCCACGCGCTAAGAAATATACTCAAAGAGCGTTTCCTTTTTGTGCGATTGTTGACATTGTTGCTGGAGCAGCTGTTCACTGGCTGTCCTCTGCAGTGTGCACCTGTCCCATCCCCTTTCCCATCCCACTGTTCCCAATACGGACACCACACCCTCATCTCTCTCTCCCAATTCGACCATTTTTATTGCGTCTTTTTTAAGGTTTCCTTCACACTCTCTTCCCCAAAACTCTCTTTGCAAACAACCACAAATTAATCTCGCTTTGTGGGAGCAGCCACCCTTCTTTCGCTTCTTGTTTGTTTCTTACTCTTCTTTCTTCGCTCGCACTCACACTCACAGTCTCCTCACTCAGCGCTGTACACTACCACCACCACTACCATCATCTTCATTATCATCATCATCAACATTTTCTTTAATTGCATCAGCACTTTGTCCTCACCTCTCTCTCCTTGTCATAACAACAATAACCAGTATACTCGACAGGAAACGGTCTCATCACTCTTTGTCTTTGCTCTTGGAACCAAGCCCCACATCACTACATACCAAATGGCTTACAACCAGGCGAATACAGCGGACAGGGGCGATCCTGTTCACCAGAATCACCGATCACACTCCTCCTTTGAACTGAGGTACGAACTTCACGGAGCAGCACAACCCCCCTTCCAAATCCCGTGCACCAATTGGCAATGCAATCGAAGAGCAACCTCCTCGATGAGTGGACAGATTCTCGATTTTTGTGTCTTCTTTTGCCAGGCTAAAGGAAGACAAAGTCCAGATCTCGCAGAGAGAGCACTGATTCATCGCTCGCTTTGGCAGTGGATATCTGCCCATTGGGAAGAGAAACCACACATTCTCACGACCAAAAAGACAAGGCAAACCCTTGCACTCGACCAAACCAAACCAAACCAAACCAAACCAAACCAAACTAAGCCGGGAAAAAAAAGCAAAGAAACGAATCCAATTACGGCGCCAGGACCATTTTCGTTGTTCACTTTTCACTAGCCAACAGGCCATACCTTTAGCCCTTACTTGTTTCAAGATTTGCACCCTCGCGCGATTTCTCGGTATCAGCCACTCATTCCTATCTGAGCAACTTGGACAACATTCTGACAACAGCAGCTTGGTCTCTTTCTCTTACTAGTTCTGATAACGATGTCACCGCATCAGGATCTCCCTACCTCGAGTTCCTCAACACCTCCTTCTCCACCGACCAGGATCTCAGTTTACCGGATCGAGTGATCACACCTTCTCCACTGCTCGAGAACGCCAATTCGCCATATTCAAACACAGGAAGGAACGGCTCGAACCTCTCAACCACACCTCGGGATCGCATCCTCAACAGCCTGTTCAAGCGTGGGAGCAAAGAGACACTCAGCACTGCCAGCTCATCCTCTCCGAGGATCTCGAACAAACCCCAGGCTACCCAACGAAGCAACGCCAACAACAGTGTGGGTGCTCTTTCTCAACACCAGGGCGCTGCCATGTCAGAGGGATCTACCCGATCGTTGTCACCATCGCTGGCGTCTTCCTCACCAGTACCACCCAAATCGATCTTGAAGAGTAAACCTCAGGGAACACAGGCTAATGCGCTGCCTTCAATCCCTTATTCCACACGACCTCAGCAACCACAACCATCGCGCTCTCAGGATGCCCATCTTCAGTATCTCCTTACCAACGACTACAATAACAACAACCATAACACCAACAACACCTACGATAACATGAACCACAACCGGTTCCAGCCACAGTCGCAGCCACTGCATTCACAACAACAACTCTACACGCAGCCCCTGTCGCCCCTGTCAGCACCACAACCCATGCTTGGAAACGAGCTTGGACGGCCCGCGTCGCCCTTTGCCATGGGACGGAGTGACTCACCCTCTGGAAGACTGGGGGGTGCCTTTGGCGGGACCAACACGTCAAGTCTCAGCTCGACACACCGGTCGTCCAAGCAGTTAGCGGGGCCCGGGATGGACTCGAACTACAACATGACCGAGTCGGACACGACGCTCGAAGGTCTGGCGGAGCGGTGGCGGTCGTACCAGGCCCTGATGCGCAAGCGGTACGCGGAGGAGCCGTTCTTTAGGCGCTGGACGAAATCCAAGTGGATGTTGCTGTTCTCGAGTTTGCTGATGCTGGGTTATTCGGTGGCGGTGCTGGTGGTTGCTGTCGGGTACCAGAGTGGACGTAAGTGGCTTTTTTTTTCCCGGCATGGTTGTGTTTGGTGTTTTGTTTATGAATCTGTCTGCAAATGCTGGGCCACGGTTAACATTGCTTGTATCCTGTATTTTTTCTTTTTTTTTCTTTTTTTTTTGTACCTCGATCCGAATCGACAGGCTTTGAAAACGCTGAAGTGGCCGTAGAGTTCCACAGCAAGATTATTCACTGTAAGATCCCCTTTGTACTTGCTTCGCTTTGTGTCCCAAGGTGTTCTGTCCGATCTCGACCTGTGAACTCACCTTCTCGCCTACATGTTTATCCTTTCCGCTACTTTCTTTTCAGTGGCCATGGCTGCCTCCATCGCAGGAATCGCGACCGCCGCCGTAGGGCTGTACGGCATCGTGCGCGAGAACCGCGTGTGGCTGTCGTGGTACACGTTCTTGCTCTGGCCAGTGTTTGCGCTCTACGTCGCCGTCGGCTACGAGGCCTTCAAGGGCACCCAATCCAACCGCCGCGCGCGCCTCCGCAACGCGTGGACCAACACGTATACCCGCGAGCAGCGTCTTCTTGTGCAGAAAAACGTAAGACCCACTTCCTTCTTTCAAATTAATTCTTGGTTCAATTCTCTTCCTTTATGTGCGCTAACCAATTTTACGTGCGTGGCTTTCTACTTTGACAAAAATCAGTTGAAATGCTGTGGCTTCCAAGACCCGAGCTATTTCGGCGCGTACGACTTGCGCTGCTTCCCGATGACGAACCTGCCCGGATGCCAGCACAAGTACAACCAGTACGAGTATAACTTACTGACGAGCTGCTGGACCTACAGCTTCTCAATCGCGCCCGTGCAGTTGTTTGTGATGGTTGTAGCGCTCCTGTGCTCAAACCACGTCGACGGAATGCTGCGATCGGGACGACCTGGGCTGAAGAGCTTCAAGGAGGAGTAGACAGGCAGCTTCTTTCCCTTTTATGAATCAACGAATCAACTATCACGAAGATGTCCCTACATATCCAACCTAGATGCATGAATACATGCCCATAATACAATGTCCACACCATTCTCAATCAGAAAACTATTAATATCATATTCATCGCTTCTTTGTTTGAGGGGCTGTGATGCATGTTGAACATGCCGTTCTATGAGGTTTTTATTTGTATGCAGAAATACAGCTGATGGTGGGGTATATTGTACACTAGGTACGAGGGAGGCTGTGTGTATGCTTTTGTTTCTAATATGGAGGGGGTTGTTTTGGAACTTGTCTATAAAGTGTGTTGTCTCGCAGTAATTTACTTGCGGACGTTGGGGGTCCAGTAGACGACCTCATCCTTGACAAAGTAGGCGGCACCGGCAACGACGGCAGAGGTGTAGACGACGGCCTTGGCGGCCTTGGCGGCCGAGGAGGAACCGGAGGCGGCAGCAGCAGTGGTGGACTCGACACCGGCGTGCATGGAGACGGCAGCGTTGGTCTTGGTGGAGTTGGAAATGGAGCGGCGAGCAGGGGCAGCAGCCTTGGCGATGGTGTTGCGGATCATGGACATCATTGTGGGAATATTAGGTGGAGGGAGGGGTATGGGAAGGTGGGTATGGTTCGTGAGAAAGTGTGGAGGAAGGAAAGGAGAAAAGAGGTGGAGGTGTAGAGACCGTCGTGCTTATGAATGGAAAGAAGGAAGGAAGAGAAAAACAAAACAAACAAACAAAAGAACAACCGACGATGACGGACTGCACAGTTTTTGGGGTGCTGAGTACAGAGCTCTGTTATCTCTGTGGATATCTGGATAAGAACAAAAAGGAAAGAAGGCAGAAGCAATATGGCCATCTATTCTTCGAACCGCAACAAAGCCGTGCTATTTGCCATTGCTTTGCTTTGCTTTGCAGTCATTGCGTCGGGGATTTGAAGATCGGTCTCTCTGAGCTTTTCTCTCTTTTTTTTCGCCGTTTGTGTCGTTTGTCGACAAAAAGATAACAGATAGGGTTATTTTCAGCCAGATGCAAAGTTCACCACGTTGTGCCATATCTCGTGGATCCATCGTCGATCACAATTTTCCAGAACCATAAGCACAAATATCGACATTTTTGCTTTCCATTTATCACAACCTTTGCCTTTGCTCGGCTACTTCCAGTTTCAAGCACTCCAGAAATGTTGCTGGAGTGGTTGTTGGATTGGCTGATCCCAGTGGCTTATCTTGTTTTTGGCAAACCAGACCCAAAAAAACGTGGTCAATGACGGTGCTTCCCAGTTCAAGAGCCCCTTCACCCTCCTCGCTGATTGGCTGCGATACAGGGGCTCCAGAAAAATAAAATGCTCGCCGCATTTGGCAGGTTATGATCTCAACGGATTGAGTCTCCGCTTATCTTTTTTGACCCTTTTGCGACCGCACAAAAATTGGTGGCTCAGTCACGTGCAACGCTCTGCTGTCGCTCGCACTGAATGTATGGCTCATGACATCAATCACGTCCACTGCATGGTCCAGCTTTCGACAACTCGAACCCTGATTATGATTATCGCGATTCAGGAGTGCCTCGAGAGTTAACGCAGTGAGCAAGATAGTGGCAAATGACATCTTCACTCTTTATTCATTCATATTTTTTTTTACAATTGCCAGCAAGGAATTCATGTGTGGACTCACCTTCTGGCAGCAAGTTTGTCCGTCGAGGAAGAGCTTATCATTGTGGACTCGGACAGGAAGTGAGATTCGTCTCTCTGTCTTGTCAGCCAGAACCTATCCGTTTTGTGAGTACTTATTGCTGGTGGCCGCCTAATGACTGGAACACACGAGTCACTGTACTCCTTCAGCAGAGACCCACAGTTTGACATCGCTTTTAGAAGCAGTCCGTGTTCGGGTATATCTGGGGACTCGCCACTTCCGGCGGCATTGCGATCCGTACGCGTGGACTAAAGAGCTTAGCATTGTGGTCTCGGACAGGAAGAGAGAGCTTCTCTCTCTTGTCAGGCGGCACATATCCGTTATTGCGAGGACTTGTGCTCAGTGACCACCTGAATGGCTGGACTACATGCCTCAGATGTACTCTTTCAGCTAAGAGACCTACCTCTGAACAGCGACTCAACCGTGTGAGGACTCACCACTTCCAGTGGTGCAAGTTGTTCGTCGTGGATTGAAGAGCTTATCCATGTGGACTCAAACAGGAACATTTTCACTATCTTGTCAGCAGTGCGGACCCGCCCCAATGATTGGACCACATGAGGCACAGATGTAACCCCTCAGCAAGGGAGCCACAGACCATGACTATGAGAGCATATCTATTCAACCTTGCAGACGACTTGCACTCGAAATGATGACGGGAACTACTTTTTTTTTTTTTTTTTTTTTTTTTGGCTCATGAGCTGAACTGACTGGGATATCATCACCATGATGCAAAACGGACGTGAAAAAAGACATAACGAAATTCACCATGGAGGAGGATCATTAAATGCAGACTGCGATAAGGACAGCTGACCATGCTACTACAATCTTATAGTGGAATCGTTGAATAAAAACCGAAAAACAAAAAAAAAACAAAAAACTCCATCTTTCTTTCCCTTTTTGCCTTCTCTTTCAACCTCATCACATTTGAAAAAACGATCTGCGGAGCAAAAAGATGGGTAAGCCGTTAGACATCCTTACTGAGGACGTATCTGCGTAAGTACTCGATGTTCACATATAATGGGTGTCCACGCCCTGCAACATGAGTATGGCACTCACAAAGACGAAAGATCTATTGGAGTGGGCCCTTGATAGTCACAAACAAAGGGTTCCCACACCTTGTGGCATAGATGCGGCACATCACCGAGTCCAATAATTGACTTTCATTGTATCCAAGGTGTTCTCATTGTTAACGCCCCCATCGAAGAGAAGAAACCATGATCTTAAAGGGCATACATCCGGTACTCTGCATTCACCAAAAGAATGAAAGTGAGCATGCCCAAACAAGTGCCCCCCGCATTCAAACTTGCCGTAGTATCCAATAATACCAAAACCACACACGAAGGTTTTACTAAACCACAGAAATATCCTTGTGTGTCGCTGACAAGTTTTCTATTTTCAAACTCGACGAGTTGTCCTAATGTGCTACTGAGGAAAGAGGAAGTTCTGACTGAAAATGGTATGCCTCAGATTCGCTTGCTCAAATGTATCCGTCCTACCTGTTTGCTGGCTACCCGCAGTGAGGACACAAGCAGAGACTCATATCTGCTCAATGGATGGCCCGAGGGCGGCGAACTAGACTTGTTATCGTAGGTAACTATGTGCAAAAGAAACTCACCATCAGCGAGCAAAAGCAGTTGCTGATTAGAACAAAGCAAACAATCATCGAAACAAAAGAGTTACAAGGCTGTCGCCCTGTCACCACTCATCAGTGTAACAATAAGAATGGCGCAAGGAGAAATGGCGAGCTGGCAGTAAATGAACCGAACCCAGCAGCACACTCACTTATCGCTATTGACAGTCTCACGAAGAGAAAAGTGTGAGAGAGCATATTACCTGTATATATCCACCTTGTATTGAACATGAACAAAGACAAGCCCTTGAATTATTCGTCAAAGTAGAGTTGCGGTGAAAAACAATGCATGAGGAATAGAAACGTTTCACTTCTTTATCCATCATCTGAAGACTGAAAAGATATTATGGCTGCATTCAAGTCAAGTCCTCATCAGGCTTCTCTCATACCCAGATAATCGCTGCCCAAAAGGGTGCATAGCGAGTACGCAATGGCGTTTTGCACTCAATAAATCTCTGTCTTTGTCGAGCGAGCACACACAAGACCTGGGACATAGCTGTTGCATATCGATCAATCACTTGACATGTATTTCCCGTCATCGTAAATGTTAGTAGCCGAAAATCCGATGTGTGGTTATGTGGACCCACATCTCTTTCTCACCATTTGATCCTATTATTTCACAATAGCGAAGTGAAATTCTTCGGCTCCCTTAGAATGTGCATCAGAATAGAAACAACAAAACAGGTCTCAATATGATAGTAACCTACGCGGAAGCCTGTACCATAAAGTTGACAAGTCAGATTTGTTGTTCAATTCAAAAACGCCAATATTCCCGCACAAACTCCGTCGGTTGGTGCTGTTGCTTGTTGTCATCGAGCAACACCATTTCCAAGATATTGTCTCTACGGGCTAGTGATAGAGGATGGAACTGACCAGCGCAAATGGCAAATGTATCCCCCATGTCTGTCCTCCAACATATGTGTCATGCCTCTTGCTTGTTGTGGTAAAATGGTTCTGAAAAAGAGGAAGGTGAGAAAGAGACGTG
This sequence comes from Podila verticillata NRRL 6337, assembly GCA_000739165.1. Taxonomy (NCBI): domain Eukaryota; kingdom Fungi; phylum Mortierellomycota; class Mortierellomycetes; order Mortierellales; family Mortierellaceae; genus Podila; species Podila verticillata. Next base: position 458,799 of record KN042431.1, on the reverse strand, counting down.
GGCCCACACATCCACACGCCCTCGATCGGAAATAAGTTTCGGTGAGTTGGGCGAAATGCCACTCGTCTCACACAGTAAGGAGGCAATCCCCAAAGTCTCCGTGTAATCTATGGATGGTCCGAGAGGCACCTCACCAACATCGTTGTCGACATAGCCCAAAGAAACCAGCCATCAACGAAAATAGGCAGTTGAAGATTAGAAAAACCACAAACGACCATCCAAACAAAGACTCGTGGAGATATCGCTATCACTCACCACCCATCAAGCAAAACAAAAAAGAAGCATGAAAGAAGCAAAATAAGTACTACCTTAGCGCCAACATTCCAAAACTCTGCTGTAACCTTCCATACACAACCGTGGATAAGGCCAGCATGAAGCCTATCTACACAGGTACACAAGGACAAACGCGTCACGGGCTAAAATATATCCACAACTCCATAGATGAATGGAGGTAGTGTCCGCAGTCTACAGCAGTTCCAGAATCAACGAATATCAGTGAAGTTAAAAGCAAACCAAAATGGAAGTGCTAGGACAGCTCAGGAAAGAGGGGTATCCAAGGCTCCTGCTCGGTGCCGAATCCATGAACGAGTGGCACCAGGTCCAGGTACCTGTAAATGTAGGCAATGTTGAGAAGATATGGCGACCTCGAATCTTGGTCTTAATGCTGGCTACAAAAATTAAGTTTGAAAAAACACCACTAGGAACGCCAACGAGGACGGAGAAACCTCGTGAAGACTATGGGAACTCCAAAGACTGTCGAAACTGCACAGACTATAGATGAGACCACAATGTTTGAACATCCTTCAAAGGCTCAAATCGAGGAGGTCCGCATAATATGAAGCACAATGAATGAGCTGCAATCGTCGGTACACGACTGTTCGATTTTGACAAAAGGGCTCAGGAAATCTGCCCATGATATCCACGTCCTCCGTCATGGAATTTTCAAATTCAACGAGAAAAAAAGACACATATCGATGTTTGCCATCATTGTTTCTACCTTTTGGCACATAAATCCATTGCATCGCAATTCTCCATCCTCCCAGCAAAAAATAAAGTAATGAAAAGAAAAATAATTCGAGGAACCAAGAAAACTCAGGGTTCTTTTCCTTCAGCCACCACTCAACTGTTGCTCTGACTATATACTCGCCCAAAAAAAAAAAAAAAAAAAAAAAAAAAAAAAAAAAAAAAAGGGCGAGGTTCAGATGTCCAACAAAGTACGAATCCCTTTGATTTTTGTCAGCCATCCATGATCGAAGTGAGAACGCAGTTTTTATTGGTATAGCGTTATCTAGGGCGCGATGCAGTCGGGTATCTTGATCTTGAGTTTCCCATCCTTATCAAAGATGCCCCAGTAGGGTTCCACAGGCACGGCGGGATCCTGCTTCCAGGGCTCGTCCTTAAACTCGAACCAGTAGTCTAGAAACGAAAAAAAAAAAAAAAAAAAAAAAAGCAAAGAAAAATGTGAATACGGATAATGCACTAGAAGATAAAAAAGTTAGACAGACCAACTTTCGTATCCTGCAATTGCACTTACAAGGAATACCAGCAGTATTCGCCTGGCACACAAACGAGTCCACAAGCATCTGCAGGCTATCCAGTCCTGGCACCGAACTGGCGCCATACACCGCCGACGCCGGCGCGGTGGGCCACCCAACTTCTGAGATGACGCCCGTATGCCCGGAGCTGACCGGGTTGCCGCCAATCTTGTCATGGTACTCGTTCATGGTCCAGTTGGCGGCCATTGCGGCCGAGGTGCCACTGAAGTACGGGTGCAGGTTGCCCTGCAGCATGTCCGAGACGGCCGCCAGCTGGCTGTTCATGTTGGAGCCTACATCGGACGAAAAGACGAGAATGTCCTTGTTGTATCGGGTCTTGAGTGCCGAACGCACATTCTAATAAAGAAGAGGAGGAGGGCGTTAGGATCATTTTGTGTTTTTGGATTGTGTGCTTTTTTTTTTTCGTTTTCTTGCTCAGCACAGACTTCTTACCTTCATCATAGTCCCCAGTGCATCCAGGGTCTGATCTTTCCTGAACAACACCTCGTTACCAACACTGACTCCCGTGAGCATATCCGTGCCGTACTGGTCCAGCACCGATAACAGCGTATCGTACTGGCGCTGGTACGTTACGGGATCCTTGTCGACCCAGATCGTGAGAACCACCTCCATGGGCACCTTGAGCACCTTGATCGCCTCAAAGACCAGGGCAGCCTGGTTGCAGTCCATGCCGTAGATGCGGATGCGGTTCGTGATCTGTGACATGAGGATAACGTCGTTGATGACAGCCTGGAGCGTGGCGCCGCACCAGGGCATGAGCGACTTGGCCGGGTTGTACACCACGCCGTAGAAGGCTTTGCGCAGGTTGGGATCTGGGGTAAACTCAGTGATGGGTGGGGTGGGCTTGACAGGCTTGGGGTTTTCGGGGTCACTATTGTTTATATTATTTTTTTGATGTGAGAAGTGGAGGAAACAATGGGTTAGATGGAGCCGATAGGGAAAAATGAGGGGTATCAAAAGAAAATGATCAAAATACGTACTGTGGAGGAGCAAGTCCATCGACTTTGCCCTTGCGGGTCATGAACCCTAGCGTGATACCCGTTACGGCCGCCGCAAGAACCAAGAGCCCGATCACGCAGCAGAGACTCTTCCACCGACGATTGGTCCTGCTCTTACTCTTGAGCCAGTCACTCTTCTCGACCTTGACGGACTGCCCGTCAAAACTCTCGTTCAGGCCACTTTTCTCCAAACCTGACCTGGTCCTCGATCCTGATTGACTGGCGCCCGCGCCGGTCAGAACCGCCATCCCAGGCCTCTTGTTGTTGTTGTTGTTGTTGTTGTTGTTGTTGTTGTTGTTGTTACTGTTGTTATGACCAGGCCCAGACGATCGCGCGTTCAACTCGATATCACTATTCGCAAATGTCGACGAGCAGGTCGAGTTCCGTCTCGAACTCTGCGCCGACGAAGAAAAGAATTCGGGTTTGGGTTTCTTCAAACTGAAATTGCTGTCATATCGCGTATCATTATCCGTGTCATTCCCGTTGTTGTCGTCATCCTTGTTGAGCACATCAAATAGCTGCTCGCGACTCATGATCGCCTCCGAGTTCTGCATGATGCTGTGGTGCGTGATCACGGGACCGATGCTCGAAGCCCGCGAGTTTCTGCCCGATCCGCCTGCAAATCGAGGGTTGGGTCGCGAGATGTTGTGGAGACTGCTACTGCTGCCGTTGACGTTGTTATTGCCCTGGTTCGCTGCTGCCGCTCTCAGTCGTGCATCGACCGCGGCCAGGACATTGGGGGCCAAGAGGGGCGAGTTGTCGGGGAATGAACAGACAGAGTCGGGCCGCAGGGCAGCCGGTGGGGTAAAGGGTCGACCGTTGTACTGGCGGTTGAGAGAATTATTCGAGGGGTGGTTGGACAGGTTCTGCTGCGAACCGTTAAGGGTCGTGTTGTAGGACGCCAACGTGCGAGTGGATTGGTTGGGGGAAGGTGTTCGTGAGTGGTTGCTGGATCCCTGTCCTTGTTGTTGGTAGCCAAGCGTGAGGTAGATGGGTGCCGATCGCATATCTGACGCTGGGTGGTGACTTTGAGGGCGGTTGTTGTTAGCGTAAGGGTCGGGAGGGTATGGTCTTCCACCTGGCTCTGGGTAAGAATTGTTCCTGTTCATGGGAGGAACTGTAGGCAGAGGTGCGCTCACAATCCCAGGGTTGGAGCCACCTGACCGAGATGCTGCAGGGCGACCAGAAAACAGCAGGCCTCGGTCAAAGGTAGTCTTTTCTTCGCCAGGAGTGATGGGTGGAGGTCGATAGGTGTCGTCATTTCTGGGATGCGCAGTCTTGATCTGTTTGGGAACATGGTTGTACTGGCCTCCCTCTTGTAAGGGATGTGCGAGGTTAGGTGAAACAGGCTTGGGTTGATCCTGGCCGTTATGTTTCTGTGCCTGGGTAGCGTGAGATATCTCGTCGGTAGAGGAAGTGGGTGAAGAGGGCGAAGTGGGTGGGGAATCGTCTATGCTTCCCCTTGGTCGTGGTGAGTGAGGGGTACGTACTGTTTTGATGGGTGTTGGTGATTGATGTTCGACACTGTGATCGGCGTTAGTCTTTAAGTATCCTTTTGAGGTATCCATTGCGGCCTATGTAGCACGTTTGCGGCTTTAGTATTGCTGTGGCGTGAAAAATGCGACGTTGGTATTGAGGTGGTATAATGGATGTAGGGATCGTGAGTGCAATGAGAGAAGAAAGAATGTGGTTGAGAGTGGACGGTATGGTGAGTGGGACGAGTGGGATGAATGGGTGAATGTTGGACAGGGAGTTGATCTGAGAAATGAGATAAAGAAGAAAGAGAAGAAAAAGAAGAACACTAAGAAAATAAACAGAGTTGTCGTTTGCATCCCTCGGTTTGAACCCTCAATCCCACACACTCAATTGGCAAATGCTCGAAAAAAAAAAGAGTGGATGAAAATAGAACTTGCCTTTTCTTTGTTCCTCAGTGCCCACAGTCCAACAAATCCTCTCCATTTTCGCACGATAACACCATTCTTTCTCACACATGCACCCAGGATTTATCGCTGAGCTTGAGCTGAGAAGGACAAAATGGGCGCCAGAGCAAGGCAGGGCCTCTGTGTGGTGCACACACACATGAAATGAGCAAAAGTGAGTGGAGTGGAGTAGACTCAGTGGAGTGGGGTGTGAAATGAAAACACCAACAACAGCGAAGCTGGCAATGAAAATATTTATGTTTTCGATTACTTTTTCCACATTGACCAACCCACCACAACGATCAAGGAAATCTGTGCGGAAAATTATTTTTATCGTCGCTTTGGTGGCCTGGTGTAGTGTAGCACAATGGTATTGTGACCAAAGTACCTCGCTCTTCCCTGGCTTCTGCTTCCTGTCCTTCTCTTCTCGCGTGTTTTTTTCACACGAGAGAGCTCACAGATCTGCACTTGATAAATAAATATTTATTTTCTTGCTCTCCCTCTCAGCTCTTTGCTTACCGCCATGAACTCTTGATTGCCGGGTATCTTGAAGATATACTCTCTCTCTCTCTTGACCACCCTCAGTCAGCTCTCTTTCTTTCTCGCCACTATTGACCTTAACGACAGTGAATATACCAAAGAGACACATGGCAGTTGCCATGATGGATATACATTTATTTTTTCTTTGCTTGGCACTTGCCTCTAAGTACTCCTCACTGCTCTCCTCTCATACCGAGAATCCCCACTGTGCAACGTGAGCGGCCTTAATCCAGTGTCAATTCCCCTCTCGCCTTTTGATTGGACAGAGCAGTGGGATGGAACACCCAATTAGAGTTTAAAGGAAGAAATAACAGAAGGAACATCCTTTTATTGCTTGAACCGCAATTCTCGAGTGGCCATGGGTCATTGCAGCACTCACACAAGAGAGAGGCCAAATGCGATCCTGTCGAGCATCGTGGCCATATAAAAAGACAAACTCCATAGCATGTCGCCCTCCCTCGACTTGTTCGCAACTCGATCCACGACCACCGCCAAATAAACATCATCTGGAAAATGCATGGAGCGGAGACAATAATTCAGGGTGATTGATTTTCTCTCCCCGCAATCTCATGGACGGGTCCAAAATGATCAAAGTTCTCACTCACCCACTCGCCTTAACATTGCGAGCGGAAATTCCACTTCATTCACACTATTCACGTAGTGTTTTTCCTTGAAGCTGAAGATTGTTATCTGATCGAAACGTTCGATCCCTGCTCCACATGATAAACGCTAATCGCTATTTTTATGTATGGGTTTTTTATGGCGCGATTGTTCGCTTCTTTTCCTTTTCTTTTTCGTGCGCGGTCTTCATTTTTTTTTTCCTGTTTCTCCGGCGAAGAAGGTTCGCGTGATCTCTGCGAAAGAAGGAAATTAGAGCGAATATCTCGCCACTTTTCCCAGTAAGTACACACCATTGCTCTGTTCTTCCACTGAAAAGAAAAGACTTCGTTCGATCATATGCTTGCAATATGTTCGATCATGTGACTGGGAGCTGCAAACTTGGAGTAGAGTAGAAAGCAAAGTTGGTGCGAAGAATATTACGGTAAAGGCCCTCTTTTTTCCCGGACCCTCATACCAGCGCAGAGGAGGCATCAAAGACACTGGATCGTTTTTTCTCTCCCTCATCCTCCGCACCCATTTTGCAGTCTTATTGCTCATCTTCAACCAGTCTACGCACTGATCCCGTGCCCTGCTCAAAGCACCTTGTTTACGTTCCATGGGGTATAAACCCTCCTGGGGAGAAAGCATTCTGTCTGGCTGATGGAACAATAATTAAATGAACGGTGCAGGTCCACCATCCCGCAAAGGACTAAACGCCTCTCAAGAACATTCGTCGAACTTGCGGGCTTTTGGTATGCGTTCCTGTTTGAGTGTCACCCTCAAAGCTCCTTTGTCAGCTTCTCTTTTGTCCTGCTTTGTCGAAACACCGAGCAGCTTTGAGATCACTTGTCGACCATGTCAACCCGTAGCTAGTCAGCCGCCTCTTTGTTTTTCCCCAGCACAAGAACCCTCACCCACCTACACATCCATCTATTGTTTCGGAAGACGAGAGGCGAAATAAAGACTCTCCCAGCAAAAGCAGGGAGGATCGATTTTTTTTCGGACTATGCGTTAATCTTTTAATCACCCACCATCCAACGACCTTTTCGTGAAGGAAAACGACAAGAAAGGACTTTTTCCTAGGCTTGAGAGCACCTGCGGTCTGGAGAACTAACTTGCAAGCCACGATGGGGCGACGGTGGGGCTGTGCTCCTGAAAGGAGGAAGGAATGGCATAGCATGGACGTGGAAGGCGAGAACTACTACGATCATGAAAGGCTGACGAGGACGATGGCCAGGATGAGGTGCAGGGTCTTGAAAGTGCTTTAGAGGTTGTGAACGAAAGGAGTATGCTTATTGAGCCTTTGGAAAAAGAGCATCTGAGGATCAATTACCGAGGATTGGTGTGCATCCTGCGTGTGGTCTGTGTTAGCTTTTGTGTTCGCCACCAAAAAGAAAGAACAAAAAAAAAAGTCGTGACTCCCCCCAAGCTCAGGAGTGATGTTCAACCTTGGGACCTAGAGAATCAAAAACAAACTATGTGTGAAGGCGTAAGGCTCTGTAGGTTTTACAATGGCAAAAATGAGGTTCACGGCTTTTTTATGTATTTCTTCTTTATTCTTCTCTCGTCGCTGTTGGCTGAAGCAGAAAAAGGCGTGTTCGTGTTTTGCCCGGGTTCGTCGTCCGAGAGCAATTTTTCTCTTTCTTGGAGTCATGCGTGCAAACAAAGCGGGTTGCTCTCTCTCTCTCTCTCTGTCCACTGTTATTATGTTCCTTCTGTTGGTGACTCTTGGAGTAAGAATAGACAGACACTCCCCAACTCTTGAAGCCTGAAAGAAATGCACCAATCCCAGGCGAAGTGGGATAGAAGTTGTTTGTTTGCTTTGTGTCCACTTGGACAGGAAATTGGGATTTCTGATTTGAAATAAACAGAGGCTCAACAACATATGCCTATCATGTCGTTTTATCTTGTGCTTCAAGAAGAAAGTGGAGTCGACCCACAAATGTGGGCACCACACAGTGACACATAATCTCGCTTTGGAAAATGGGAAACTGGAAATGGAGAGACGAGGTAATCTCGAGATGCATCGAATTATCCCACACAAACACACACGCCCTTTTTCTTCTGCATGGCATAGCTTCTGATTTTTGGAATGCAAATCCCGATGCAAAAGATGAAAAGAAAGACGATGGACATGAGCCAGAAAGAGAAAAAGGAAAAAATAATAATTTCTTGTTCGTTGCAAATACGCTACTTGCACCAAACAAGTTTTATTTTATTTTATTTTCGTCTGTATATTGTTTTTTTTATTGAGGCGAAGGTACCAGACCCGGCCCAACCTTTTTTTTTTTAAGAAAAAAGAAAAAAAAAAACTGAACAAGAAAGAGGGGTATACTTGAAAAAGCTTCCTTACTTGCCGATCTGGATATCAGCGCAGGAAGTGTACCACTCGTTCTTGTTCAACATCCAGCGCCACTGGAGCAAGTAGGTACCGGAGGCACGGACGGGCACCTTGAAGCAGCCTCCGCAGGCGCGGCGGTCCTCGTTGGAGCCCTTCATGCAGTTCTTGTAAGGCAGGCGAGCAATGGTGTTCTTGAGCAACTCCTGCTGGGAAATGTCCTTGCCGTTGCGGGCCTTGGACAAGTTGATCTGGACCATGTTGTTGGGCTCGTTCTTCTTGGCGTGGTTCTTGGCGGGCCAGCGGACACACAGAGTGTCACCAACGGTGGTCACGGTCATGCGACCGTACTTGCCTCCGTAGGCCTTGGAGGGGGGGTTGGCGCGGGTCTCGTCCGAACCGGGCTCAGCACCAGCCTTACGGTTGGAGCAGGCCAAAGCAGAGTTGGGGTTCTTGTGGACCTGCTGGTAGTGGCGGTTGGGGTAGGCAGAGTCCAGGGAGCCAAAGGCCTTGCCGAGGGGGAAGCGGCGGGCGTAGCCCTGGCACTTGCCTCCCTTGTCGGACCAGTCGGGCTTCTTGGGGTTGTTGAACTTCCAGTCGATGCAGTCGGCCCAGGAGTGGGCCTCGACGACGGGGGAGGTGGTGAAGACGGCCAAAGCGGCGACGGCGAGGAAGGTGAAGGTGGACTTGAGAACCATGATGAAGAGTGGAGATGTAGGAGGGAGGTAATGGGTGAGTGGGGGGTTGGGTTTGTTGAAGGATGTAAGTGGGTCGTTAGAGTGGAGGAGGTTGTGGGGTTTTGCTAGGTAGTATAGCGTGAAGGGTTTTGTTTGATGGGAGGGGATTGACGAGGAGACAAGGAGAAATGCAGACGCAGTCGATTGTATTTATATGTCTGTGGAGAAAACTGATCGAGTGTTTTTAAGATCGAGGCAGCGGCATAAAGTACAAGAAATAAAGCGAGGGTAAGCAAAGATGGAGTGAAGGAAGGCAATGATGATGAGAATGTCTGGCTGAGTGTGCGATAGAATTGGGAGTGAGTTGGTGCCTTATTGAGTGGCGTGTGAGTGTGTACCAGGGTACAAAGGTGTAGGCCACAGACTAAATGATGGTAATTAATTGTGCCCTGCCCTGTGTTGGCGCTAGTGTGGCCTGATGGACAGATATTCGCCCACTCCAATCCCCCGGGTTTTGTTATTGTTTTTTTTTTCTCTCTCTCTCTGTGTCTATTATTACTCGTTTAGTGGACTTCTCCAATGGAACAATTATCGAGAACGTAAGAGAAGAGAGCTCAGCCAAAGAGTAGGGCACTGACTCCAACCACTATCACACACACACAGACACACACTCAAAAAAAGTTGAGAGCACCCTTTGAACCCACTTGCCCTCAACTCCAGGCAATGAAGGCCAAAAAAAACAAATTCTTCCGCACACAGACAGCATAGCCTACCAGTGTTGTCCATGTTCTCCTTTCACAATTCACTTGCGCTGGCATATCATTACGAGGGAGTAGACCCAGGGGGCGTATAACATGGCTACTACCACCATTACTCATAATGAAGAAGGCTGTTGCCTCTGTTGGCTGTCCTCGCTTGAGGATAGAAGGATGCGTGTCTTGTCGGTCTTGAATGGCTAAATTGGCGAACAGAACACAGAACAGGATTTGTTTTGGGAGGGAAAGAAAACTTTGAAAAATGCTCACATCATCAACAGCAGGCAAGCGAAAACAACTTTTTATATCAAACTAGTGGCAAAACCTGCTTTCGACGAGTGGTTTTCCCTTGGACTTGAGCCACAATTACAATAAAGACGGATGGCAAGTAGACCACCACCTGCTGGGTAATTCATAAAGTGGAGTATTAGCAAGTCCTATGTTTTATTTTAGGGGTGGGTTGACTAGCGTTTCTTTCTTCTCGTTAATCACATTTTCTGTGCAGTCCATCATCCAACATTCCGTTGACCATAGACCACGGGTAACGGGTTGATAACCGCAGCTGTACTTTTCAGTCTCCCAGCTGGAATAATTGCCCGAGATGAACGTCAGCAAAAAGAGAACATGCCAGCTCGCTATAGGGCAATGGTTAAACTAACAGTAAGACGGGCGCTCTCATTCTCTTCTTCCCCCATACCCCATGGGTCTAATGGGGGGAGCTCTCTTGCTTGCTTTCTCGGTCTTCTTTAATCGAGCCCTAACTCTTTCTCTTTTTTTAAGACCGCGAAAGTACTGTAGGTTGGAAGAATGGCTTACAAAGGGCCTCTCATTCCTCGCATGCCTCAGCAATTGAGCGAGTCGGTTGTGTGAGCGCGCGCCTTTTGCGGGATGCACTCGGTGCCCAATTATTACAGATGGTGCAGCAATGGTTGGTGTTTTGCTTGATTTTTTTAGGGGGAAGGAAAGAAGGAGTGTGTGCGAAATCATCTTGGTTGTCTCGGTAAATACGACCAGGTTTTGGTCGCTCTCCCCGGTGTTGTGTTGTGTTGAGTTGTGTGTTTTCACAATAAAAAAGTTAAAATTTGCTGACCTATCAGTTCATTGCTCAGGAACAGATGCTGGGCGTGGCCTCAAAGTGAATGTGCTGATATGCAATTTATCTACTCTCCTCTTTTATTACGGCGAGGTGACACAGAACACTCCAGACCTCCCCCTTCTCTGCTTGTGATCGGTCTCTTGCTTGTCCGCTTGTGCTTGAAACCCCACTACTCTATCGCTCTTGAGCGGAAGCACAGGCTAGATGGGGAGACAGGGCACATTCCAAGTATCTTCTTGAGAATACACCCACCCGCCTTACTCAGCCATGCCTTTCACTCTTTTAGTATGTAATTGTCTTCCGACTATTACAAGAATAGACACACCGACAGTTTAATTTGTCTCGAAAAAATAATAACAGGGGGCACGCAAAGGGCGATCATGGATGTATTGGCGTCAGATCCTTGGTAACCACATCAACCCTCGGACAACTGCCTTGTCTTCTCTCTCTGCGTCTGTCTCTCCAAGGTGATATATACTGCACTGAAGTTTAGGGCTTTTAGTTCCCTTTTTTTTTTACCCTCGTACAAGATAAAACAAGATGAACAGCGTGTGTCTATTTCTCAAGTGTGTCTCCATTTCCGCCGCCAAGGTGAGTGGGTTAATGCAATTTCGCCAGGCCCTGTCCCAAATGTGCGCTAGCATCAAACTCTTTTTTTGTTGTTGCTGTTTTTGTCTCTGTCTCTGTCTCTGTTCACTCTTTTTTGTGCACTCTTTTCTTCTTACAAAACGGCCTTCACAAAACAACAGCGAACGAGGGCTCTTGAACGGGTTGAGATAGAGATTATTTGTGGGTAGGGGGTTTTAGGCTACACGCTTTTTTGGTATCTTGTCAACGTAGAAAAAGATACAGGCACATCAACAAAAAATGCTATTTATGACCATGGACGTAGTCAGGAGGACTGAGAGTCCAGGTCGTTCTTCAAACGGTAGCTTTCTTGGTAAGTAGTCTTCTTGGTGTATACCTCTGTTTCGTGCCGCTGTACATTTCCCAGTCCAAAGACAGAAATCAAAAGTGTATGCATTACGAATGGCACAGTTGAGGACGATTTAGGGAATTAAGGTAACCCAAAGCCATGCGCCATGATGGATAAATGTCTCTCATGTCTGAACTGAGCATAGAATTAATAAAAAAAAAACAAGGCGCCGATATCTTTTTCCGGATCACGGAACATTCCTTGGTTCATGACTTTTTTTTGCATGCCGTTGAATGGGAATGAAGTGGGCGCAAAAGCAATAGAGAAAAGGTGTGTCGACGCGTGGTTGCGCCCACCGTTTTGGCCTCTCAAAAAAGTCTCAATTGCATCTAAGTAAAGCGAGATATTTTATTCACTTAGGAGAGATATAGATCATGGGAGGACATGAAGATATGGATCAAATACACAAGATGAAGTGGTAGATAATGCGGGCTTAGGGTAGTACAAATGCTATCTGGTTATTTTTTTTTGTCTTTTTGGCGCGTGAGAAAGTCAATGCTGATGTGAACAACACTTTTCCACACCACACGTCGCTTTTCTCTGAAATGCCAAACATTGAAAGGATGAGTGCAAGGTCCTTGATCGGGATAACTGGACTAAGGCAGACGTCTGCTTATGATTCTTCGATTTTGATGTCCTATTGAACGTAACAGATGTACGAAGAGAGAGAGAGAGAGAGAGATTAGCAAGACGATCTTCACATCGGGTATCTGATGGCGGCAAATGACATCAAAGAAGAAGGAACTCGAAAAGAAAGTAAACTTACAGCACAGCTGGTGTACCATTCGCCCTAAAGTGAAAAACAATGTCGCGAAACACTGATTAGTCGATTGAAACACAGAGTAGAGCGCGCCGCGTGTTTTTTTCTATCGATCAAAGATCTCCTCCCCTTGTCTCATCAACAAACAACGCAATAAGAGTAGTTACCTTATTCAACATCCATCGCCACTGGAGCAGATAGATACCAGGCCCACGCGGGGGCACCTTGAAACACCCGCCACAGGGCCTGCGGTCGGGCACCTTGCCCTTGTCGCAGTTCTTGTACGGCATATCCACCAAAAACGTCTCAGTCACCTCCGCTTGGGTCTTTGGGTCCCTGCCCTCTTTGTTGGCAAAATTGATTAGTACCTTCAACGAGTTTTTCTCGTTGTCCTCCGCATGGTTCTTGGCCGGCCAGCGGATGCACAGCGTATCGTTCACGCTCGTCACGGTCATGGCGCCGTATTTGCCGCCGTAGGCCTTCTCTGGTGGGTCGGCACGTGTCTCGTCCGAGCCCACGTCCTTACCATGCTTGCCGTCCGAGCACGGCGGGGCGTCGTCACCGTCCTGCTGGTAGTGGCGGCCCGGGTTGGCGTCGTCGAGGGAGCCAAATTCTTGGCCTAAGGGGTAACGGCGGGCGTAGCCCAGACATTTGCCGTCATCCTTGCCCCAGCCCTGTTTGTCGGGATCGTTGAATACCCAGTCGATGCAATCGGCCCAGGAGTGGGCGTCGGCAGGCGAGGTGTAGGTGAAGAGGGCCAGGGAAGCGAGGAGGATGCAAGTGGAAGTTTTGAAGAGCATTATTGTGTGTGGTATATGCGCGAGGTTGTGGAGAGAGGATGGGATGCGTGCGTGTAGGTGTGTTCTTCCACGGGCTAATGATTTTTCCAGATGTCGTCCTAGGTGACGGGGATCGACTTTTATACAGTGTTCGAAGAAGAAGAAAAAAGATAGAAAGTGGAGGACAAGAAGAAGAACGAAAAATAACAAGTTAAAAAAAAAGAGGACAACTGCAGGAAAAAAAACAAATCTCAACGAACGTCCTTACAATGCATCCCATGCTGTCTCTGTCATCCGATGCCTGGTCTGTGTGTCCTGTTCTGAAGCATTTGGCCAAGATGGTCCCTTGTTACAGCCTGTTCCTGTCGCACAAAAAGGATTTCTATCTCATAAATGCAAGGTGAGCCGGGGCGGACAAAAGCTAGGCATGGTAATACACGCAAACAAAGGAGATTCAAGGAGAATTGAAGTGGGAGGGCCAACAGAGACCACACACACCACCATTAAATCATACCATACAACGTTATAAAAGAAGCCGTGACACACCTTTGACAGACCCCTCCTCCTCTTTTTTTGCTCCCCTGACTCCAAGGACCATGTAGGTATGTTCTTTTCTACTAATCGTCCAATGCGAAGCGACGATGGTCGTGTGAGTGAGTAGTATGTATACGACAATGTCCTTCTTTTTGCTGTATTATCTTTGCGCGTTGCCCCGTTCTCTCGTACTGTGTCTCTCCTGGGGAGCCATCTTTGTCTCCGTATCGACCACATCAACGCGCGACAACAAGACAAGAAAAGAACAAGTAAAATGCCACACAAAGACACACGTACTCTCTCTCTCTCTCTCTATCACTCTCTCAAAAGTAGAACGAATCCGCGGAGGTATCGCCCTTCTCCTGACAGGCTCTCGTCCTTTATCCAATATTTTTTTTTCTCCGTTTTTTTTCTTTCATTCCTTTCTTTGTTTCGTTTGCAAATACACTTCTTTTTTTTGGGTTCCATTGTCTTCATTTCCACTATAGACACAGAGACGCCCACAGGTGTACAGGTGCGGCCCTTGTAAGCTGGCTGGATCGGGAATGGCTTGCGCCTCACGGACCCATCGCTTTGAGAGTCTGTCCTCCGTCTTGTCCTTGATTGTGTAGATCACAGACGAAATGGGCACACAAGAGAGATGGCTTAGGCCCTCATCGCGAATGGACAGCCCAGTGTTTCCCATTACAGGCCTACAGAAGGAGGGGCTTGACCCAATGGGTCATCTTGTTTTTTTCAGAGAGAAGAGCTTTGAGGTTGGGAAAAAAACAACTTTTTTTTTTATATGTACAGGAAGAAAAAGGCAAAAAGGAAAGGGTGGCTGGAATCTATTCGTCTACGTCTACGACCAACTACCACCAAAAGGGAAATATGCCACCTTTTTTTGTTTTAAAGAGTAAGGAGTCCCAGTGCACCAGCAACCAGGGCACCAGCGAACGAAGACTGGACCTTGCCTCCAGCGCTCGTGGTCGTAGAGGGCTGGGTTGCTCCCTTGCCGGTGTAGGTGACGCCGTTGAGTTGGGCGACCAACTGGAGAATCTGTCCCTTCTCATAAAAGTCGACGGCGACATAGGTGGGGTTCTGGCTGAAGACGCCCTGACAGTCGTTGATGTGGCCCACCAGATCGGGTCCGTTGGTCTGAGCGGCGAGGCCGGGCTGGGGCAGATCGGCGGTCTGTCCACCCACATTGATCGAAGAGGAGATGAAGTGGTTGAGAACGTACAACTAGAATGTTCGAAGGGGTCACATTGGAATGGTCCGGGTCAGCAAGCTAGGAAAGCAAGTCACTTTATGAAACATCAAAGAGTCAGTCTGATAAGAGGTCTTTGTTACCTGTTTTCTCTGATCCTTTGGACGATCAACAGTGCAAGGGTATGGTGCTCCCTTCAGAATCGCATATGGGGTCTCGAACACAAAGTTATATTCCTCCATCAACCTATTTTGTTTTTTTCAAGGAATGAAAACCACGGAGATCAGTCAACTTGACCCTTTTGCAGGCATGCATGCAATCCTTTTTTGTGGATTATCAGTACTCCTATGATCCAAAAACAAACAGTAGTTACCATGGCACGCTGGCATCTGCTCCATCGTCGATAAAGTTGACGAGACGCTTCTTGCTCGCGATCATGGACGCCAAAGTGGGCCATGTGGTGTTGCCCACTGGCTGGGTGTAGATATAGTCAGAAAGTCCTGCGGCTGTGTAGACAGTCTATTTATATTCAATAGGGAGGAAAAAAAAAGGAAGGGTACAGTAAAGCATGATCAAGTCAGGCAGCATGTTAGTAGCTGTTTCTTCTTGATAGGGCGCATTGTTTTCTGGTTATCCCCGAATTTGTGCTTGTCTATGTACCTGGAACTGGGCTGGGGCCAGGTTCCCAGCGTTCTCCCAAAAGATGGTGATGACTTCGTTGGGGTTGGCGTCCATGAAGGTCTTCATCTGGCCAAGGACCTTGGACAATGGGCCAGCATCCAAGAGAGAGCCTATGAGGAAACACATAAGCCCCAGATGATCATGCAAGGGAGATGGCCAGAACACAAAAAGGAGTCAGTTCAGTTTCATGCACTGTCCTCTTATTCTGCGAAGATTTTGAGTCCTCCCATAACCTACAGGAAGTATGGCAAAGCTCAATGTCGTTGGTGGCTCCAGAGGGGGGCATGTAAGCGTCGAGCATGAAGGCGCGGATGCCGTCCTTGAGCTGGGTTGGAATGTCGTTGTCCTGGTTGGCGGCCAGGGCGCCTGGTGGGGTGTAGGCGTAGGCGTTGTGGGTGGTGGCGTAAGAAACTTCACTGTAGGGCTTTGCACACAGGGAGGGGTATCCGTTGCAGGCCTGTGCCGGTGTCTGGGCCAGGACCAAGGAGGAGGATGCCAGCAGGGAGATGGCAGCCAAGAATGAGGATGTGCGCATTTTTAATATGATATGTGTGCGTATGTGTGTATGTGTGTATGTGTGTATGTGTGTATGAGTAGAAAGAGTAAGAGGGTGGGGTAGGTGGACAAGGGTATGCAGAAATGAGATTATGGACAAGAAGAGACGTGGGAATGTGGAGAGGCAATGGGAATGAGAATGAGAATGAGAATGAGAGATGTAAGATTGGAGAAGAGAAAGATAATGAAGTCAGCGGATGGAGTGACTTAAAGTCGTGCCTTTGTTCTCTTCTCCTCACACACTCTCTTTCCCCTTTTTTTCATTCGTTCAATGACATATCGATCGTGCATCGAACATACCCTGATCACTGCCAACAGTCCAGCCCTCTCGCTGTGAACGGTGTGTTGTTGCTCTTTGTATCTTTCTCCAGGTGTGTTTCGCGCAAAGGGTTTATCCACCCACCCCGACCACCCCGCTCTTTGTTCCTGGATTTGGCCAAAAAAAAAAAAAAAAAAAAGTATCCCGCTGTCCTGCCCTCCTTGCCATAGGTCATGGCAAAGCCCACAGGAGTGGAACAGCCACGAACATCGTACACAAACGCCTTTGTCCTCGTTGCGTAGCCTGTCCTCGCCCTCTCCCCGATCCACTCTCACACATTGACTAGTGTTGTTTTTGGATTGCGCTCACATTACTTCCAGGTCACCAAGTCCTTCACCATTTCTAAGTGATCGTGTCTCACGTCTCTATTGCTCCCTGATGAAGCGCCAGGAAGGATGCTGAAGGGTCACTCGGCTGTTGCGGAAAAAGATTGTTAGCAAACATAAAAAAAAAATTAATTAATTTTGCCACTTGCGAGAGGAGCATGGCCATATTCAGGATCTATTTCTGCAGATATGCACGTACAAGACCTCTACGTACAAAATGAATTGGATTAAAAATAGAAAATAGCAAAAAAAGATTGTTCTTTGCCGGGTTCGAACCAGCGATCTTCACTTAGTAAGAGTGACGCGCTAACCACTACGCCAAAAGAACCACTCGATGACAAAAACGGGCCGAAAAGCAAGTATTGACTAAGGGACAGGAAGATAGTATATCGCACATACTGCTTTGCATATCACGTGCTTCACTTCCACGCGCCGCCACCTGGTCTCTCCGCTCGGAAAAAAAAATCTGGACGTGCATGGTATCAAAAACAAGAAGAAAGAAACCTGTCTCTTTGAGCATACACCGATATCAACGATTCGCAACTCTTTTCAAGTTGCCAGATAGGTAGTTGTCTTCCAATTGATCATGGACAAAAAAACAAGCGCCCTGTGCGTCCGCGTGAATCTCATTTTTTTTTTTAATAGGCCTGGGGGGTGTCTTTGTTTGTTTGTTTCTTGTCCTCCTGGAATTTGTTGTTTGTTTGATTGCCGAGAGACACACACACACAAACACAGGAGCAAGGAGAGACGTTAGCCAGGAGAGAACGATGTGGGGGAAGGAGGAGGAAGGAGAGACACGAGCACTAGTTTTCTTCGTCTTAAAAAACAGACGGAGGAGGTGAGAGGAGAGAGAGAAGAAGACGAGCGAGAGGGAGGAGGAGGACCGGAAGGAATGAAGGAGAGGATGGTCTGAGGCTAGAGTAGGGCCAAACAAACAAAGACAAAGGGACCATGCATGCAGGCGTGTGGACGCAGGATGGATGGATGGATGAATGTGCATGAACCAGGCAAGACGACAGCGGAAAACTCAAGAGGGAGACAACGTTTTTAAGTTTTATGCCAACGGACATGAAAGAGGTGAGTGACGAGAGCGAGACAAAAAGGCGGAAATGGGTTCAAGCGTGTCATTGAGTGAGTTACATATGGAGCTAGAGCGCGAGAGGGAGGAGACAGAGAGAGGGCAAAGAAGATGCTCACCTTTTTTTTTTTGTTCCGCAGGCAGAGTTGGTAGGGGCTCCCATTGTTGATATACCTCATTTTGGTGTCGATGGGTTGATTTGTACAAGAAAAGAGGCCATTGAGGATTTGACTATGGAGATGGGACGGACCCGTTCGTGCCCAGGGGAAGTGCGTCCTCGAAGAGCAAGTGTCTGCGTGAGAACTGGTCGACAAACGTATGCCTGAGAAAGACGAGAAGAGAGCCACACTTTACTTGCTTGCTAAATGAGCAAAAATAGCTTAATTTGGAAGAAAGTCCAACTTGGAGGCCGGTTGGCATGGGTGGATCCCAGCCGAGAGCTAGGCTGAACGATGACATGCCATCAAAGACAAGAGTCGCGAAGAAAGAGTCGAAGAAAAGAAGGGAAAAAAAAAAAAAAAAAAAAAAAAAAAAAAAAAAGTCTTTAGCCAATAAGGTTGCCTCTCCTGGCTAGGAACTGACGAGGCACCCACTCTTCCATTTTTCATTTTCAACATCCGTCCTTTTGTTTCTTGATTTCCGAGATACGAGAAAGGCGGACAGAGAGAGGTGTGTGTCTGTGTTCAGAACCTCGAGGTGTTCAGCACATGAAATATTTTCTTTCCTCTATGCCGCACTCACAGTGGATCAAGGTGGATCGCAGTGGTTGGTGACACAATGCTAAACTCTGCAAGGTGCAATGGACCATGGCTTTTGTCATGTATTCTCAGGCACAGAACATTACAGTAGGCCAAGGCAAACCTAGTCATGTTTACTAGACTTATAGATTTAGTCTATCGCCGTTGTTCCATTGTCACATTGTGTAATCTATCGCCACTAGTTCGGGCACTAGTACCTTACTTTCCCCCCTATGTCATCGATCATAGTATCATGGTATCAAAGGGTAATGGTAAAGATATTGGCACATACATAATGGGCCCTCTCCCCAGTTTTGCAAACATCTCGGAATTGTTTTATTTGGATAAGCTAATGAGAGACATTTCGAAAGAAGAAAAAAAAAACCACGGAACTCGGCATGTTTTCTGTTGCGGAGCAAACAGAACGGTCCTTGTCTCTCCACAATGACGGATTGGCTTTGTTTGACAACCATGTATGACCCATCTCCCAACGAAAAGTCTTCTCTTCGCTCGTCGTTGTCTTGTCTTGCCCTGGACGAGATCGATCCAATTGTGGATGGTTCCTGGACTGTGGATACCAAAACAACGTAACCATCACATCATTGGAAGTAAACAGTTGCGCATAGATCTATCTCTCTGCTCTTCTACTCTCTGTTTCTACACACATGGTTCTTTTCTACTATTGTCGGCCATATGGTGCATGGACATATCACACAGATGGTACTATGATTGGTATCCTCAGGTATTTTAAATGTACTAATATAAAAACTTTTTTTTTTTGGGTTGCCAACCAACCAACCAAAGGGATCTCCTGGGCAATGAGAGGAGAGCGAGAGGAGAGAGGTGGTTCCTCTCCTTGTCCTGTTGTCCTCTGCCATGTCCTCGCTGTGGGGACAGCAGATTTAGAAAGAAAGCCCACTTCGACTGAATGCGACTGACTAGGAGAAAACCCTCGCACTCTCTCCTCGCTTTCGATGACGATGGATGTGTGCGATATGTCTCTTTCTCTCTCTCTTTTCTTTTTTTCTTTCTTTTCTTCCTTATCCTCTTCCTTCCCTCGCCATACCCTCTTGGATCCCCCCCATCCTCCCATAGCCCATCCATACTTCTTTCACTCTCACCTCTCTCTCTTTGTATCATTGCCACAGCCTCCTTCCTCTCTCTTCCTTCGCCTATTCGTCATTCTCTATTTCTTGTCATCCCAGCATCGCCATTCTCTTTTCACACATTCATCTCATTCATTGGTAATAAGCCCACTCCAACTCATCGCACTCTCTATTCTGCCTTCCCATCTTGGTCCATCCATATTTTGTGTGCGTTCGATACTCCATACAAAGCGCACATTACCTCCTTTGCTTTTTTTTGTGCGTCTCCTTCCTGAGAAAACAAAAACCACCTCTCCCTTTTCTTTTTTGTTCTCTCTCTCTTTCTTTATCTTTCTTTTGCTTTCATTGTCATTGTCTGCTTAGAGATATATTTTTTCTACAGTCGCAAAACCATCCTCCATCCTCACCATCCTCACCAACCCACTTTGCAAGTCAAGGACACCCTTCAGGACACACCTCAACCACTTCCTTCTCTTGCTCGTTTCTAAAGTAAAGAGAACACAAAGAACACACATCCTCAACGACAAAAATCACACATATACACACAAATATTCATAGGCAAATAGGAAACAACGGAGGCAGTTGTTGGTTCCTGTTTGAGCTGGGTATTTTTTATTCTGTGTTGTCTTTTATCCTAGTTCCATTAATGTCATCCATTCTTTCATTCATTCATTCGCTCATCCATTCAATCCAACATGTGTAAGATCAAACATCTAGACCCTACCACTCAATGGCCTCTCCTAACCCGCAATTTGGCCTCTCTTTCCCTGCATAGACCATCCCGCACTTGCTTGACGAACCCTTTTCATCGATTGTGTTACTTATCAGGACTATCAGGACGTATCTGAGCGACTTATCATCTACCACACAAATGGTGTCTCCATCCCCATCCAGCGTTTCACAGCAGAGGAGTCCCATGGGCCAACAAATCCACTCCTCGACCTCAATATCGTCTCAACACCTCAACCCGCACTCGTCCAACCCCACATTTGCCTCCTATGCCTCCTCCATATCTTCGCCTGGATCACGACCAGCGTCTCCGTCCATAGTGGGTGCTACCACCACTGTCCCCACTCCACCCCAATCTCCAACCGCCTACCAGCTCAAGACATTCTCCGCACCGCCCACACCGCCCATCAGTACCATTGTCGCCGTCGGCACCCCCGGCACCCCCGGCCTCCCATCTTCTTCTCAAAATTCGTATTTCCCCAACCAGTATGCACCTCCACCTCCACCCACACCAACCTTCTTCTCGCTCATCTCTCAGCCAGTGACCCGGACAGTGTTGGTCCTGACTGTGATCATGACCCTGGTGAGCCTGGGTGGCAAGTTCCCAGACCATTGCACGTCTCCCTCTAAAGTCCTGTATGCGGATCAGTACCCTGCACTGTTGGCCTCGCCTTTTATTGTGCCCTTGACACCTGCACTCCTCGCCTCAGCCAAGACGGGCCTGGTCTCCTCCGTGATTCTGGCTTTTTCGAACCTGTTGTCGTTGGCCCTGTTCGAGGACCACTTGACGGTCATCTTCAATGGCGACGGCCCCCGGATTTTCCGCAACATGGTGTTTTTGATGATGGGTCTCATCATGGGCCTTCGCCAATTTCTTGGCTTTGTCTTTTCCAGAGCCACCGGCTGGCACATCCCTGCCCTGTTCTTCAGCGATTCCATGTTTGAGTGCAACCTTGGTAAGTTTTTTGATGTCAGGACCGAAAGAAGATGACCACATTTTTTTCCCTGGCAATAAGGCACACAATTGGAGGCCATGGGTGTAAATATTGCGCTTTTCTTTTTTAGTCGGGTCGGCCAAAGGGTGACGACGACAAACAGATGAACCTCTGTGCGCACAAATATGGGTTCTATTTTTACTCCCTCTGTTCTTCCTCGTTCTCATGTTGCGAGTGAACATGATTTAGTCTTTCCAGCCTAACCCAAGGAGCAGTAACAATATGCACCATCAGGGGGAACAAACGCAAAGAGTGGGAGAGTGAGAGTGAGGAAAATGAGAAATAGGCTACTTGCACAGCGACCGTTACAGTGGAATTGGACAGCCAAACAAGAAATCAACGCAACACACGGAGGACAGCGAGAAGAGGACAGTGCGCGTGTTTGATTTGGCATGCACATGGGGGGCGACAACACGGACAACCCATCCTGCACTCTGCTCTCTTCTTGTGTGATTGTCATCCATGCACCAGTCTGCATACAGGACATGGATACATGGATGGGATGAGATTGGACCCTCTCCTTTCGGCCCTAAGACATAGGGGGTCGAGATAGGTCATATGGAGATCCGTGGCCCTGTTTTTTTTCTTGGTACTTTTCTGCGCTGGGGGGGGGGGGGGGGACTACGCTGGGCTGGATTGGGCTGAAGTCGTTCTTTTTCTTGGCCCTGACGTCTTCTTTGAGGCAGGGTTCAGTACCACTCAAACACAACCTTACCGATGACCAAGAAAGCACGAATGGCTTGGAGTAGAGACCTATCTAACAAACTAATCGTTCTTATTTTGTGCTCATTTCATATGTGATATTTATAGGTTTGGCTCCTTTCCTGTTTGCACTGCTGGTAGTGCAGGCACTCTTCCCGCACTCCTCGCCCTCCATCTACGCTGTTGGCGACAAGCCATCGTCCCTTTGGACCATTCGCAGGACCCACATCCAGATCGTCCTCTGCCTGCTCAACGTCGTGCCCAAGACCATTGTCTGGTGGGCTGGATCGGGACTCATTGTCGGATTCTTTGCTGCTATGACCATCTCTTTCCAGCGCAGAATGGGCCATTGGGGCGGAAAAGTCAAGACATCCGCCTACGAGAAGCAGCTCTGGGAGTCAGAGGTCTTTGAAGCCATGCTGGAGGAGGACGAAGCGTTCTCGGATTCGCCCTCAACCGACTTTTTGCCATACACCAAGGAAAAGAGACACGGTCTCAAGGCCTTGGCCTACGTGCTCCCCACCATCTTTTTTGTCCTCCTTTTCTTGGTCGGCTGCAACCAGTTCCATACCATCCGCCCTAACGTCAGCAGCATGACCCTGAACGACAGCATCGAGCCCCAGACACCTTACCTTCTCACTTTGGTGCTGATGACAGCCCCCCGTAAAAACGGCGTCAACTACATCCGCGAGACTCTGGATTCATACCTCAGGAACTTTCCCGACGAGAACGTAGACCCACTCTACAACCGCATCCAGATCGTTGTCTACACCCACTTCACGGATTACCCAGGATACGATGAAGCCATGCTCTACTATTCTACGATCGCCAAGGCACGCAAGCACGTCAAGTGGGTCCGTGATCCAGGCTCGGAAAAGAACCAGCGCAAACATCTGGTCAGTGCGATTCGGACAGTGGGCGCAGCCGAGGATTCAGTCTACCTGGGCATCATGGAAGACGATTTCCCTTTTTGCGAGGGCGGCTGGCAAGAGATGCTCAACACCATCTATGCGGCACACGAGACTGTCCCCGACCACTGTGGAGTCTTTGTGGGCACTGGTGGCAGTGGACTTATCTTTAAGCGCTCGGTGGCTTTGACGGCGAGTTTCTTATTGGAGCAGGATGCACTGATGTACAAGCCAGGAAAGCCCACGCCACCAGATGTCAGCCTCCAGAACTGCTTGCTGGGCGAGCACGAGTACTGCTCGAGCTGTGCAGGCACACTGGTGACCAGCAGGACCTTACTTCAGCGCCATCTTGGTCACAACACCTCGAGCAGCAGTGAGTTTGGCTACGACCCCAACGATTTCCAATGCGGCTGGAGACACCCCTTTGTAAGTTGACACGCTATTGTTCATTATGGCCCATGCATGACCTCGCTTCTATGTGGCGCATTTGACTAATGTCTTTTTTTCCTCGTTGTGAACAAATAGAACGGAATGCCAACTGTACATACCATTTAATCCTTACACACTCACAGGCAATCCATCCTCCCACCTCTCCACCGTTCCTTACTCTCATATTTCTCTTAATCTACCTTAATCTACCACTACACTAATTTACACTACTGTTTTCTGTCGTTTTTTTTTTGTATTTTCTTTATCTTTTTACTATTGCTTTTGTTTGCATCGTTATTATATCTTCGTTTGCTTTTTTGTATTCTTCTTTTGCCAATCCCTTTCCAAAGAAAAAGAGTTAGTTTTTATCCTCACCAACTAGATCTTGATTACATTTTTTTTGTTTTCACCCACGTAATCGTAATAAACAACCATGAACATCCTCTCCTTGTTCTTCCCACCATTACCTTCCTCTTGGCCTCTCGTCCACTACTCGTTGCACGCAGTTGTCCGTTGTCATCTTGGAGGGTAATGCTCAAGCCACCCCCACTTTCAAAGTAAGAAAGGCGAGAGAGATGAGTTTGGATGGATGGTTTGTTATCGGAGAGAGAGACAGCAAAGCTGTGGCCTATGGGAATCGCGCATTGGCCCAACGTGCCATCCTCGACTCGAGATCCAGCAGAAACCTTAAAAAAGAGTTGAGGATCCATCTGGCTCAAGTCTTTCCTTTCTGAACACTTGTCGATGCCTTTTGCCTTCCATTGGCCTCTCCGATGATGATCACAGTTGGATGAAAAGGTGCAAGGGCGATGGATCCGTTCAATCCCCGTATGATATTTTGGATGGCAGCCAGCAGGCACCATCCTACGGCGCTGAGTGGTCCGCTTGGTCCCTCTCCTCGCCTCGCCCTTGGCCCTGCGCTGGCACGGCATCATACTCCAAGACCGTTTCTCTGTTTGCGTTTTGGGTCTGTCTGGCGTCAGAGTGGAAATTCAGTCTCCTCTTCACTCGCTCTCTTCCACTCTTCTCGGTGTCTTTGTTCTTTCTTCTCTTTCTTTGTTTTCTTTGCTTCTCCACCTTTTTCTTTCTTTTCTCTTAGTATCCTCCCATCCACTCCCTCCCCCCTCCTCTTTCCTCCTTCCTCCATCCTCCTCCATCCCATTCTCTGTACATTTCCCCTCTTCTTCTATATTCATTGAGAAACGAGTAGGTGACATGAGCATCAGAGCTAATCAAGAACTCAAGAACCATGTCAACAAATGTCGCATCGACTTGCAATACATACACAACACATAAAAAATGCTTGAGGAATCATGGGACCATGGAAGCAACAAAGGAAAAAAAAAACCAAAGAGAAAGAGAGAGGGAGAGGAGTACGATACAAGCAAGGCAAACAGGGACCAAAAAAAGAACGCAGAACTCTCAAACTCTCGCTCTACTCTCTTCGACACAGACCTCAGGAACAAGGAGCCTTCCCATCACTTCCCTTTCACATCTCGTCCATGCACCATCGATTATCATTCAACCGTGTCTTGCTTTCATAACGTCTCACTAAACCTGTCGTCTTTCTCACTCTTGTTTTGTTCAACTCAATAGAAAGTAAAACAACCTACCTTAGGAAAGCAAAAAAAAAAAAAAAAAGACAGCCAATTGACATATACCCAACCACCACACCACATACAACCACACAAAGATGTCCGGACACATCCACACAACAACCATGCCCGTGGCCTCGTCCACCCAGCCCTTGCTCCAAGCCACTCCCGGCAAGCGCATCGCCCTCCCCGTCCGCGTCGAGCCCAAGGTCTTCTTCGCCAACGAGCGCACCTTCCTCTCGTGGCTCAACTTCACCGTCCTCCTCGGCTCCCTCTCGATCGGCCTGCTGAACTTTGGTGACCGGGTCG
>KN042431.1:415715-433513 GCA_000739165.1 Podila verticillata NRRL 6337 | reverse complement strand
ACAACAACAGCAACAACAACAGCAACAGCAACAGCAACAGCAACAACAATAACAACAATAACAACAACAACAACTCGTTTCCAGCATTTTTATCTCCCCACTAGTCCTTCCTGTCTGTTTTCAAGTATTTTTCTTTCTCTTGCACAATTATTAAACACATTATCAAAAAAAAAAAAACCAACAAATCATACTTCCGCCGGACCTTTGTTTGTTGTTGTTTGCTGTAGATGAATGGTATGGCTTCATTAAAATCCGCATGCAGGGGTAACGCAACGGAAATAAACTAATTATACAAGCTAAAAGGATCTTTAAAGACTTAATCTTGAAAGTGCACGCAGAATCTCTCTCGGATCGTCTACAACATCCGGTGACAGAACCGAATGCGACGGTGGCTTTAGCGATGAAGACGGTGCTGTCGTCGACGAGAAGGAGGATGTTGTTGATGATGATGTTGATGATGATGATAATGTTGGTGGTGGCTCGATTCGTGGCCGCTGCCGTTCGTCTAGAGCTATCGCAATCTGCTCGAGAACCTGGTCCGTGTACTGCCTTGTCACCTTGTCGAACCGCGATGCTACATACAGGGTATCTCGGAGTTGGTCCACCTTAAAAAAGATTACAATAGCACAGGAAAGATGTCAGCGCACATTTAACAAGATCATGAACAAGTCTACACACAAAAAAAAAAAAAAAAGAAAAAGAAAAGGCCGTAGTTACCTCCATTTCGAGTGAGCTCATGACCTCGGTCATCCACTTCTTATCAACCAGCGCCTTATCCCCAACTCCCAAGACCTCTGAGGAAGACCCAGTCTTACTGGCGATCGTTGGGTTATGCTTGATATGCTTGTCCCACAAACTCCTCTCGTCCGCCGTCAACAAATCCAGTTCAATGTCCTCTGTAAACGTTTCCGGCACCATGATCGGCTCGTTGCCTGGTGGCAGTGCAGGGCCTTCATCCAGCAACGCCGCATGAAAGTTGTTGTACGACGTAATGACCTTGGTCCACTGATCGTCCTCCTGCTTCAGTTTCGCCATCTGAGCTTCGTACTCCTGCAGCCGCTTGAGGTTGCTCACGTTTTGGGCATGGGGTTTCTTGGGCTTGTCTTTTTTGGATGATCCAATGTCTGCGGGGCGACTGTACCACGACACACTGAATTTGCCGCTCATCAGCATAGCCAACGCTTCTTCCTCGACCAGTCTGGCAATCTTGAGCGCGGTGGCCGACCGAGCTTGCCCCGTCTCGTTTCGCTTTTCGCCATTGTTGTCGATCGTCTTGCGGGCGCACCAGGCCATCAGCTGCTTCATGCGGACAGGGGGTGGCTCGTCCGCAGAGATGTGTCGATAAAAGCTCTTGGGGTCCACAGAAGGGTGAGGTAATGCTATGTTTCCCATAAAAATAAAAACCAAATCCGGTAAGTGTCCTGGAGGTACTGTTCCGTTGTTCCTTTGATAGTACTCTCAGCTTCGCTCGAAACGAAAGTGATAGAAACAAGTAGGGTATGTCGTCTTTACCTGAAAATCCGTTTCCGATGGTTGATGCTCTTTTCCCACGCATTGCAAAACTGGATCGCCGGCTTCCGCTCCGCAAGTCTTTGTTCTTTTTGATCATGGGCGTCTCTCTCATTGGAATCGCAGTAATAACATCCGTTGCCCGCTCAGGCGTGTACTGGGGCTGGTGCCGAAACCGTGACGTAGATGCTACTGTTGCTGTTTTTGTTGTTATTGAAGAGGCGACAGGTTTGCTACGGTGATCCTGGCTTTTGGGTAGTTTCGTCTTTGTGGATGGTCCATGGGTATACGCCTCTCGAGAAGGTGTCCTCTCTGGGCTAGGTGGAAGAGGTGTGGTGGGTCGAGCTAACTCTGGTTCTTGTGTTGATCCTCCGTTCCTTGCTTTGGACGTCGTTGTCGTGGCTGGTACAGAAGCCGTCGCTGGAGCCGGTGTCGAAGGCAGTTTCCTTGTAAATACAAATCCACGGTCCTCTTCTGTCACCATTGCTTTAGTGCGAAATGATAGTAAAGATGGTTGGTTAGATATTCGATTCTTTGATCCAATTGTTTGTTCCGATGTCCTGTTGTCCCACGAGTAGTTCAGGTACGTACAACGCTTTGCTCGTTTCTAGTAATTCAGCAAACAAGATACAGAAACAACAAGATGGTTAGGAAAAGAGTTGGGTGTTATCAATAGTCCTGGGGATCCATTAGCCAGAAAAAATAAACTTTTTCTTTCTCACCATTTCTACTGTGCCCTTGCGGGTTTCTTTTTCTTGACCGTTGGCTTCTGCTGTTGATCCTCCTCGCCTGCCCTGTTTCTCGTTCTCGAGTGACAACGATGAGCTATCCGACGGTAGGGTGGGCACATGGTTTTTTGAACGACTTTTGCTGGAAGGCTTCTTTTGTGGTTTTGTCTGGGCCACAACAGTGAGGAAGGGGGTCTCAAAGTCCGAGTCGTCGTCATCGTCGCTCCGCTCTAAGTTCTTCCGCTTCTTGGCTGCCATGGACCGAGGGGCACCATTGGTAGCATGCGTGGTTGTCCCTGAACGCTGTCGTTTGGGTGGCATGTGTGAGTGTGCGTGATGCGAGAAAAAAATAAAGATATGAGGGCTTAGTTCCGTGACTGGGGATGCGTGAAAAAGTGTGATGATGCAAGGAAAATATGGGAGACGGGAGAGGGGAGGATTTAACGCGATAAATGAATACCGTGGTGACTGAAATGTACGGTACTGTCGCGTGTCAATCTGGAGTGTGGAGGATGATGAAGAGATGTCGGCGTGGATGCTGAAGAGGACACAATAAAAAAAATATCTGAGAAGCGGAATTTAATTGATGTTTTTCTCGATTGGGCCCTTCTCGCTCGTAAGAACGTGACGTCGACAAGGTTGGGAGAAGAGAAGATGTGCACGTGACGGTTTTTTTGAGCAACCGTACCCTTGTGACTTTCGCCCTGAGATTCCATTTGTTCCTGCTCAGCTCACGAACTGGAGGAGCCAAGCTTATTTTGTCTCCTTTTCTGTATTCCTCTTTCTCTCCGACTGACCGTTCCATTCACATTCATCGTCGACCTCCTACACAAACTACCCACCGACTCATACTTCCAGTGCACTCTCCATTCACACATTTTTTACGCCATCAACAAACCTCATAACACGCACAAATGTGGTCAGGCACTAGTCTCGTAGCTCCAGATAGCCCAGAGCCAGGACAGTGTATACCCCACCACAATGACTTTGAGCTGGCCCTGGCCTTGTTCATCCTCGTTGGTATGGTGGTCTCGTACCTGCCACAGGTACGGCCTCCATGTTTTGCGAGAGTGCTGGGCCTTTTGGAAGAAGTCCCAGGTGGACGTGATGACTGACTTTGCCCACTTTGACTCTTTTTTTTTCGCACTCAGCACTTTCGCATCATTCACAAGGGCACAAGCGAGGGTATCAGCCCTTGGTTCCTGCTGCTGGGATGCATTTCCGCCAGCTCCACCTTCCTCAACATTGTCATCCTGCAATGGAAAGTCATCAAGTGCTGTGGCGTTCTGGTGAGTCCAAGTGCTCTCTCTCTCTCTGCGAGGAGCTGTAAGTCATCGTCGTCATCACTCATTTGATCATATCATCCACGTCCTTGCTTTTTAGAATCTTGGCCCATGTCTGGAGAGCACTCTTGGAATTGCTCAACTGGGTGTCCAGTTTGTCATGTTTGGGCTGGTGTAAGTCTACTTTATCTTTGCTTTTGTTGATGATTACAATGGAGACACAAAAAAGCTGACAAGTTGTGCCTTGTGTGATAGGTTTGTGCTCTACATTATATACTTCCCTGCCTACAAGAAGCTGGCTGAGGCAGTCCACGACAACAATCCAAATGCGCGTTTCCTGCCCGGACAATCTGCGGAATGGTCACTCTCATTGGCGATTGCCCGGATTGTTTTGGGACACTTGGTCATCTGTGTGCTTGTCACGATTTACGTGCTCACTTTTGTTGGACCTGAGAACAAGTGGACATTGGCTTGGGCGAGTTTCCTGGGTATCACGAGCGTGATCCTTGCTACTATCCAGTACGTGCCTCAGATCCTCAGGACATGGCACCGCAAGGTAACAAAGAGACGACGAGCCACTGACTGGGCGATTACATTGGGCTTATCAAGGTTGAGACTAACATTTTCTCCTTATCTCGTTCTAGTCTGTGGGAGCATTGAGTATCCCCATGATGATGATGCAGACTCCAGGAGCGGCGCTTCTGACACTCTCTTTAGCATTGAGGCCTGGCGCCAACTGGACCACATGGATCGTATACGCTGTCACTGGATGCTTGCAGGGCACACTGTTGATCATGTGTATTTACTACCACTTCCGTGCCAAGGCCCTTGGTTACGACTCCTTTGACAGCGCCGAGACGGACCCACTTATTGCTGAAGGCGAGGAAGTCCGTCCACGTAACTACCAATAGCACGAGGATGACGACACGACGATCTTATATATTTTTGATTCGTATCTAATAATGGTCTTAGAACTTATACCTGAAGGTTCAAAATAAACTTTTCTCGCCAATTTTTGATCCTCTCTCCTCTTCCTTTCCTTTTATCTTGCCTTTCCCTTCTAACCCATTTCACACCTTCTGCGACATAAACTTTATACAAAAGCATGGACGACAAAGTCTTCGGCTTCCACTTCTCGGCAAGCGCCGCGATCGACCGGTTCATGACGCTTCACCACCGTAGCGATCATCAACAACCTTCCTCAACGAGCGCCACCAATTCTGAGACAACGAGATCCAGGAAGGGCAAGGCCAAGTCCGTTCCCACGACGATTAAGGACACCAACACCCACCACCCGTACAAAGTCAAAGGAAAGAGTGACAGGAAGAACACTTTGCCACCAGATCTGGCGTTGTCACGGACAGAGAAAGCACAAGAACAAGCTCGCCAGGAACTGCACCCACAGCCGTACCAGCCACCACCACCCAACAGCTCTGAGCGCCATCGATACATCGCTTCCGGATACTTGCTCCAGAACACTGGACTTGTCCGGGCCCTGAGGGATCGTACATGTGCTCATACCGACCTTGTCGAGCGAGATTTCGCGTATTTGAGAGTAAGTTTAGCTTTTCTTATTTTTTATTTTCACATGGGCGCGCTTTGGAAGTTCAAGTGACAGAGAGAGAGAGAGAGAGAGAGAGAGAGAGAGAGAGAGAGAGAGGTTCTCTTGCACTATAAATCTGTTTTATCTCAAAAATTAGACTATGCTCCCCGCGTCGACCAAAAACCAAGCCACCACCGCGTGGAGGCAGATCTTGTGCTGGACGAGCACCACGCCGTGATCTTCTACCCTCTCCGGCTCCTTGGCCAGGCCAGTAGCAGCAGTGCAGGATCATCCTCGGGCTTGGAAGAGCTGGTCAGCTGCATCGCCAGGATCGGTCCGCGGTACAGGGTGCTGTGGATCGTGCTGGAGGAGTACAACTGGACGCCCCGGACGACTATCTCGACCACCCCGCGTCTTCACAATGCGTTCATGGCGTCCACGAACACAAAGAAGCGACAAGTGGATTCGCCAGCGATGCAGTTGGATTCACCGATCCTAGGAGGACAGTCACATGGGCAGAGAGCGATCAAGATCAATCCGTATGTGGGGCCCGTGATGGACGGGCTGACAACGCTGCTGTCCTGGGCCACCGCCTGCCACAACCAGAACACCTGGATGTCGAAGCTGACATCTGAAGAAGAAGGGGACACCTGCTATCCTAGAATGGCACTTGGCCGAGCTCAGAAGCGATTCCAAACCCAGATGTTGTTTGCGTCGGATGAGCGAGCCGCCGCGCGGCTGGTTCGGTCGATTGGGGATCGGATCTTGGGGCTGATCCAAGACGCGGTCGTGCAAGGGGTGCGGAGTGAGAGAGACGGCTGGCAGAGTCGGGAGGAGTGGCTGTGGCGCGAGTGGCTGAACGAGCAGGAGAGTACTGTAAAGACAAAGAGGTTATGATTTCGTCCACAGGATCATGTTTTGGATTGAGCTAGCAATATTTGACACAACCTTTTATCTCTCCCTTCTTTTTTTTTTTTTTTTTTTTTTTTTTTTTTTTTTTTTAGCATGAGCGATTCCTGTGTTCGCTACAAGTCTTCAATCCGTTCTCGGTACAGCTGATTTTGTCCCTCTGCCGTCTGAAAGAGTTCCTGGGTATGAGTCATGGCGAGCGCGTCCGTGCCGTTGGGCAATTTGTGGACGGAGAGACTCTGGTAAGTAAGGAGATTCTTTGCGCAGGGTGGTAGAGGAACATGATTTGTTTGTTTGTACATCTGTTCACTCGGCACGCTTCTATTTTTCCTCTTTTAGGCGACTTTCCAAAAGGTGGTGAGTCAGCCGTTGAATAACATGTCCCACTCATAAATACACACTCTGTCGCAGCTAGAATGCTCAAAACATGTCCGTTAAACCAATGCAACACTTCCCAGTTTTCTAAAGAAAGGCGGATCAAATTATCACTAGTAATGGTGGCAAGAGATGGTCCACACTTTTTTCTCTCGCTGTATTGAGAAAAAGGAAAGCATAATGTTTACCTCCTCTTCTTCGAGGATGTCCAGATGTGGTATGGAGAGGGGGTGGAGCTCTTTGCAGCTTGTACTTTTTTGTTAGAGACCGTGCACCTTTGTTTTGCGCAGAGTTCGTCCGCCAACCCATAGAAGTGTCTTATCCCTGAGTGGGTTGAATGGCCGATGTAAAGAGTAAGGAACGTTCAATATCGATGCTGTGCAAACCGACCGCCTGACTGCATTGCTCGCCATGATTGGTGGGCAACCCAGAGCGCGTCACTGTGATCGCTCGCCCCCCTGACAAGAGACCAAGACTCCCTCGCCTAGCTGGCAACGGCACACAATGAACTATGTTCCAGGGGAGTGTCGACATACCGAAGCCTTGATCATTGAAAGCGGAAAGGTGCTGTTCGTTCTGAATATGTGGATTGGTGGTAGTAAAACGAAGTATCTTTGGAGTTTCGTATTCGCAGTCGGCGGTGATGACCGCAAAGAGAAGAGACTGGTTGACCACAGGTTCAATACGGTGATATGTTGGAAAATAGACATATTTTTGCTTTTAATCTTGTTAACGGTGCTATTAGACTCTATTGCTTTGTTTTCCCTGGAAGATATTCACCCAGCCAACAGCAAAGAGGACTGAGTATCACTGCTGCTATTTACAGAGGGCGGGGTGGTGGTAATCACCACTATTCGATCCATTGGAGAGACGCGCGCACCTTTCCTCTTCTATATTTCCTTCACTCGTAGACAGAGAAGATTCCTACAAATGTATGAGCAATGGGTGGATAATGGGTGGATAATGGGATATGTCCCAAGAGAAGGAGAAGTGAGAGAGAAAGCGTAAATAGAAGAGGCAACAAAGGAACTTGCGTGTGTGCCAAAGCAAAAAGAAAGTTGTCGTTGCCCTCCAACCCGTTGCGACGAAGTAAACTCTTGAATGTGGAGATTAGCGTCAAATTTAGCACTTTAGTGCGTTTGTTTGCACTTCACACTGCTACGCAATGTGTACTTGTGCAAAGCTCAAACTCTAGATGTTGAGCTTCACAGATGCAATGGATTGCAAGAAAACAAAAAAAACC
This sequence comes from Podila verticillata NRRL 6337, assembly GCA_000739165.1. Classification (NCBI taxonomy): domain Eukaryota; kingdom Fungi; phylum Mortierellomycota; class Mortierellomycetes; order Mortierellales; family Mortierellaceae; genus Podila; species Podila verticillata. Next base: position 425,923 of record KN042431.1, on the reverse strand, counting down.
CCTATAAAGCACCCAGGGATCCGGCCGTTTCCATTTCGTTCCACATCGGTGCATTTACACGACCACCCAACACAAAATAAACAGTCATTCCCAGTTGGTCAATAGCCTGCTCCATCACTTTGCTCTATGGGACCATCCATCAAGCAGCCTCCAGACCCAAACCCTTGCCTACACCAAGACATTGACATCTTGGATTGGGACTCACTGCTGTGTTATACCAACCTCGGCGTTGTCAGCCAGGACCAACTCTACGGTGACGTCTGCTATGTGGACTTGTTCAACAGCCTTGCCAATTCTACTAGTGCTGACCTTCAAGTCGATCTTCCCTTAGTCCTCTCGTCCCCGTCCTTGTCCAGCAACAGCGCCCAAGTTTTCGATCCTTTACTTCCGGATGAGATACGTGAGGAGGAAGAGAGCTGGGAAGGCATCTGTTCTTTACTTTTTCATGACACACATGCGAAGGAGGAGGATGAGAAAGAGTCGTCGTCATTTTTATGGACGCCTCGGTCGTGGACAAGGTCACCATCAACATCTTTTCCACTGCCGCTGGGTGAAAACAAGGAGATGGAAAGACTCTGCACCGAAGCTGCCAGCAAAGAGGCCATCGATCACCAGGAGAAACATTAGCTATAGTAATAATTATTCTCGTCCTCCATTCAACAGACTAGCCTTGCGACAGTCTTGGGCATTAATTTTCAGCGACTCTGGTAGCAGACTCTCCGCATTGGGGAGAGAGGGGGGGGGGGGGGGGTGGGAAATGGCAATTACTCGTGATCATAGAGTCGATATCTAGCCATCCATGTCCCGTAGTGGCGAAAAAAAAAGAAATGAGGTGAACAAATAAAAATAGTACTACTAATACTTACAAGGAAAGTTGTTTTACGGACTATTCCCTCCCAATTTACCAACTCTCATCGAGTAATGCTCGCCACTGGAGCGCGGGTATTGGCTTCTGAATACGTCCTCCACGGTCTCAGCATCCTGATACTCATCGACCTTTGTGTGACACCCTACTCCCACGATCTCCCAGGTACAATCCCTGGGACTGAGACCGCCACGATTGGATGGGCCTCCTTCTTCGGTGTTGCTCTTTGACGAAGTTTTTCAAAGCGTGAGCAACTGTCTCGCCGTCCTCGCCGTCCTCGCCACCACACCTGTCCTTGACACCACCCCTTGATCCCATTACCTCGACCGAGACAGAGAGCACGGGCATCTGAGAATGCCGGGTCGGATCGCGACTGAAGTCGAGAGACTCTGCGATACGGTATGGATATCGTTTGGCGCCATGTGCTGGAGTGAGAAGAGAAAGAAAAATGTGTGGTGGAGGGGGGTGGGGTTCCTCGCTCATTTCAACACACTCTTTGTTCAGACTCCAGACAAACGATGGTGCGAAATAAAAAATCAGAGTTCTCGCGGATGATTTAATTTTTGTCTGTCGCGTCTGACGCAAAGGGGCTCATCTTGTGCCCCCCCCCCCCCCCAAATCGCAGAAAATTTGGAACAAGCCACCGCGCCTCTTCCAGCACGCGTGCAGATGCATGCTTGAGTGTTATTCTCAAGGATGCACGCGTGCCATGTTTATTTGATATTTGTGGCTGTTCGTCTCTTTGTGCGTGATTTTTTGTTAGAGTGTCCTTGTGTTTTTTCTTTCTGCTCTTATTTATTTCTCGGAGAACGGTTTCTCAGGTCGAATTTGGAAGGAGAAGCTAGTTCACCTACCCTCGTCCCCCAAAAGGATCTGTACGAGTTTATGATCAACACATATACTTCATTATCGTTGTTGCTGAACAATAAAGAGTCCAAGGGACATGTCACCAAGGATGAGACGCATCCTTACCATATCCAATTTTGAGCATTACTCACAAAACTGACGGATCGCGACGTGTTTGTTGTACACACTGCTAAACTACACCTTGGCTGTAATTTTGTCATATTTATCTTGATGTTTTGCTTGTTTCTTGCTGTTTATTTCCTAGCAGCTGTAATATCGCTATATGCACATAAGATTGAAAGTTTGAGCGCGTTCACTGGTCCCGTCGGGCCTGTGTTTGTAGATGCCGAAGGGATTATCACAGGCGATGTTGATGCAGTATCCAACCAGTTTTAAAAGGCACTATGGTTTTTACTGTCAGTCCATTTACTGTCAGTCAATAAAGTTTGGTTATAGTTTTGCCAAAAGATATTTGAGAACAGTTGCAAGCCAGGTTTCCTCTTAATGGCGCAGCTTAAGCGATATATACTATAGTAATTTCTTCCATGACTTTCGAACAACGTGAAGTTTAAGGTGCTATGGATCAACTCGGGGCCGCGCCATGCTTTCTTGCCATACTGAGTAGGAAAACCGAGAGTCAAAAAACAAAATAAAAAAAATAAAAAAAAAGAAAGTGTGGCAGTTCAAACAAATGAAGTAATGCGATCCTGAAAGGCTCCAGGCTTAGGCACTGAGCGGCCCCCCTGTGAGTGTGGCATCAATACCAGTGGTCAGAATAAATGATCTTTAGTAGCTCAGTACGCATGTATGCAACTATTTTTTTGAACGAAAGTGCTCTGCCTCACCATGGTCGATTCTTAAGTCAGACCAAACTTCATCGTCATATGTGGAAACGTCCGAGGGCGGTTTTGCGAAGGAGCATAGTATAAGCTTGTTTATTGCGTGTTACTGTGAATAAATCTAAATCTTATTCTCGATTGCTTGTTTGATTTTTGGCGATCGTTCCTGAGTGGCTGAGGTATTAATAACTCAAACTGTTCCTTTCTGGACCTAAAATTCACGTCGATAGCAAGATGATGAATCTCCCTCCGACCCTTCTCATACCTAATTCAAGTGGAAGAGGTGCCTAATTTATTGACACTCCACCATGGCATACCGATTCGACATACCTTGAAAGAGTGTCGAATCTCCATCTTTGTCCACCGTGACCAACTAAAGGACATTTTACTCGACAGTTCTCGTTCGGCTATATTTCTCTTCCAACCTTCCACCATTCATCGACGAATCGATTTTGATCTTGGAAGGGTAAGGAATCTCAAAATAGTGACTCGCGCAATCAATAGATCATGAGGTATCAGGATGGCGGGTACAAGAATGCAGTGGCAGAACCGAATGCCATATTCGACTACTTACAAAAGCGATCAAAACTGTCGATCTGTACATACCCCAAGGCTTTACTATCGGGCCAAGCTACGACTTCGCTCGTTCGATCACATATCAGTCGTCTCAGTTACCCTCACTCACTCACTGACCTTTAAAAAAATTACTTAGTGCCAACCCATATTTTATTTATTTTGGTGATACAAAAGGACACAAATAAAAACAGATGGCCTGAAAAAAACCACTTGAAAACGGGACGAACAAAGTGGGTGAAAAAGAGAGAGAGCCTGTGCGATCAAAGAGCTCGAAACACAACGTGTTTCTTAGCAGGACTCTTGGTTGTAGAAGCGGTTGCCGTGGTAGAGCTCACGATCGAGACGCACGAAGCGGTATCGCTGATTGCGCGATCCCTGGGCAGGCTCAAGAAGGATCTTAGAGTCAAGGGGGCTGGAGCCGGGGTAGGAGGTGAAGACTTTGTCATTGAAAGGAAGCTTGATCTGGACTTCGCCCTGGCCGGCCGACTCTACGGCCCACAGCTCAGGCTCCTTCTGGGCGCTCACGAAGACATAGTCGCCCTTGGACACGATGTTGTAGCCCTGAGGAGAGCTTCCTGCGGCAGAAATGATGACAGCACCATCTTTGGCCTCCTCGACGCGCCAATGTTGAACAAAAGGGTCGCGTTCGTTGAAAAGGCGGACTGGAGTATCGATAGGTGGGTAGATGTGAGGAGTGGGACCGATTCCGAGGAACTTGCCGGAGTCAGTGTCTTGGATCAGGTAGATTCCTTTCTGGATGGTCTGAGCGACGACCACCTGAAGGGCGATCAAGGACAGGGCGAGGAACGAGGTAGCGGACTTGAGCATTCTGTAAGAAGGATAAGTGGATATGATAAGAATGAGGTTGTGTAGGAAGGCAAACCGTACATTATTTTCTGATTCGATGCTTACCTTGAAAGGCGCGAGTTGGTAGGATGTAGAGAGAAGATAGAGGCGCTTGTTGGTGAAGAAATACAAAAAGTGGTGGGTGGGAGATCGCGGCCATTTTATACAAAGCATGACCATCCATTGGCTCAGCAGTCAAAAAATAAAGTGCTCTCGGGCCCCCTTTTTCATTATTTTTCCCCACGGGCCATGGCGCAATATCCTTTTCTTGGTCAGGGTCATTCTACATCCCCTTCCTTTGTCTAGGGCTATCGAGTCTCTCACTCGATTCTGACCGGGTTATGCTGTGTGTGAAAATCGCACCATTCCTGCCGAGTATTTACCGCGGGCATGGAATTGGTTGCGCCATTTGCACTTGAAAGCCTCCCTCATGCACCATATGGACAATATCCACCGACAACTCTCGAAAACACATGCGCACCATGGGCAAGGGCCATTATGCGCATAAACTGAACCTGTTGGTAAGCATCGTGCTAGAAATAACGGCTGTTCAAAACGAAAGGGGGCATGTGGTTTATGTTCTGCAGGTGGGAAAATAATCCCCGTTTTGCAAATCGCGTCGAAAAGGGCATTAACCGCACAATGCTCTGGCATGGTCGCATGAGGTAAGCGATTAAGGGCGCAAATGAGGCAGGGGAAGCCCTCGATTATACTTAGCAAAAGTGTTTACGTTTTTCTGCTTTTCGCAGCGTGAGATATTTTGTCCTGTCCCATTGTTTAGCAAAGTCATAGATCACGTCAACATTGTAATGCAACGGGGTAAACTACTTGACTAGAACAAAATCAACGCTACAGGGGTAAACCGATGGCCAAACCAAGCAAAACACATTTGCAGAGTGGGATACCTCACCAGACACTATCCACAGTTATGCAAACTTGCCAAACATGGCATAACGATACAGCCTGAAGCGAGCGACAAGAAACAAGGACCTCTCTGTTGAGGACGGGAAGCTTGAGAATGAAAAGCAAATGGTTTCCGATAAGGCGCTTGATAGACTCGCAAGTGCACGATACGGTCGAAAGAGGAACGATTCTATCCAACAAGAGTAACATTTGACAAACCTGAATTATTTTTTTTGGCAGTTGGGATGCACTCATCACTGACCGGTGACAACCGGGATGTGTCAAAGCTGTAGCATTGAATGGAGAGGTAATTTTCGTTCGCACGTTGGACGAGCACATCAAACCCTCTTCTCGGTTTAGCCCATCTCATCACACAGTCCTCATGCCATGTCCTTTCACCGGCATCTCGTTACCAGCTTCAGAACATTTTCTTAAAGTCGACTCATATTTGTTCGTTTGGCGACATCGTTTTGTCTTGTGTAGATGCACAACGGTAAAAAAAAAAAAAAAAAAAAAAAAAACAAAGAAAGCTACGAAACAATGGAGGGCATGAAAGAATGAAATAAAATACAGCTCGATGGGAGGACAAAGAGGAGTACAAAATGAAGAAACGAGTTTGATTTGTGTTGCGCCTAATGGAACTCTAGAAAAAGCACCAAGATCTCGCTCCAGAACTCCCAGTTGTAGCGGTGGTAGAGCTCATGATGGATGCGCACGCGAACTTGACTCTTTCATTCTTTCCTTGGCTCTTTGGATTTCTACTCACTGTGCCAGAAAATCGCCACATGCTTACGTTGCGCCATTTTACCTTCTATCCAAGGGCAATCGCGCTTGGTTGAGTAATCCGTATCCTCCACACGGTCCACCGAAAGGAGATTTAGGAAATGATATGCACTGGTCACCGGCCCATGATGCGAATACCTGAATCTGTCCTGTTGATAAAGCATCGCGCTGGAAAGGCCACTCGACCAATCATCGAGAGAGGTGGTAATGTGAGGAGTTTTTCAGTTGTTTTGTGTTGTTTGCTTGCTTTCCGTGAGATCGGTGGACACTGTGAGAATGTAGCAATAAGGGTATAAATGCTATGAAATGAGGCGAAGTAAGCGATGAGACGATATATACTAACGGACAGACAGAGATAGCCCGAAGTCAAATATAAAGTAACCGTTATATTGACGACTCCGAAATCCGCCCAGGCACAACTGTGCACATGTTTCGACGGTGGTGCAGAGAGCATGAAAGTTCAGTCGCTCACAGGCAGGGATGGATCGAAGCCAACACCAGCCTAGACTATTTATGAGGTGACTGATACTCCGGTACTTGCTCCTTGCTCTATATGCGCCTAGTGTAACCACGTTCGCACTACGGGAAACAATTTCCGATCATCTTTGTCTTCCATCTCGCAACAGTTCGTAGCATATACTCCCATCTCATTCTCTTTAACCCACCCTCACACTCCTTCCTGACCTTAAAAAAAATCCTAATTAGCATCAACCCATATTTTTATTCATTTTGGTAGATACAAAGGGACACAAATAAAAAATAGATGGCTTGCCAGAACAAGGACTATCTACAATAGGCGCCTGAAAGCCCCACTTGAAAGGAAGACGAAAAAGTGGGTGAAAACGTAGATAGAGCCTGTGCGATCAAAGAGCTCGAAACACAACGTGTTTCTTAGCAGGACTCTTGGTTGTAGAAGCGGTTGCCGTGGTAGAGCTCACGATCGAGACGCACGAAGCGGTATCGCTGATTGCGCGATCCCTGGGCAGGCTCAAGAAGGATCTTAGAGTCAAAGGGGCTGGAGCCGGGGTAGGAGGTGAAGACTTTGTCATTGAAAGGAAGCTTGACCTGGACTTCGCCCTGGCCGGCCGACTCTACGGCCCACAGCTCAGGCTCTTTCTGGGCGCTCACGAAGACATAGTTGCCCTTAGACACGATTTTGTAGCCCCGGGCAGAGTCTCGTGCGGCAGAAATGATGACAGCACCATCTTCGGCCTGCTCGACGCGCCAATGTTCAACAAAATGGTCGCGTTCGTTGAAAAGGTGGACTGGAGTATCGATAGGTGGGTAGACGAGAGGAGTGGGGCCGATTCCGAGGAACTTGCCGGAGTCAGTGTCTTGGATCAGGTAGATTCCGTTCTGGATGGTCTGAGCGACTACCACCTGAAGGGCGATCAAGGACAGGGCGAGGAACGAGGTAGCGGACTTGAGCATTCTGTAAGAAGGATATGCGGATATGATAAGAATGAGGTTGTGTAGGAAGGCAAACCGTACATTATTTTCTGATTCGATGCTTACCTTGAAAGGCGCGAGTTGGTAGGATGTAGAGAGAAGATAGAGGCGCTTGTTGGTGAAGAAATACAAAAAGTGGTGGGTGGGAGATCGCGGCCATTTTATACAAAGCATGGTGATCATCTATTGACTCAGCAGTCAAAAAATAAAGTGCTCTCGGGCCATAGAAAAGCCCCTTTTTCATTATTTTTCCCCACGGGCCATGGCGCAATATCCTTTTCTTGGTCAGGGTCATTCTACATCCCCTTCCTTTGTCTAGGGCTATCGAGTCTCTCACTCGATTCTGACCGGGTTATGCTGTGTGTGAAAATCGCATCATTCCTGCCGAGTATTTACCGTGGGCATGGGATTGGTTGCGCCATTATGCGCTTCTGACCGGGTTATGCTGTGTGTGAAAATCGCATCATTCCTGCCGAGTATTTACCGTGGGCATGGGATTGGTTGCGCCATTATGCGCATAAACTGAACCTGTTGTTAAGCATCGTGCTAGAAATAACGGCTGTTCAAAACGAAAAGGGGAATGTGGTTTATGTTCTGCAGGTGGGAAAATCATCCCCTTCTTGCACAACGCGTCGAAAAGGGCATTAATTGCACAATGCTCTGGCATGGTCGCATGAGGTAAGCAATCAACAAAAAAAAAAGTAGACGCGATGGTATGTTGCAGTGTGGTAAGAGATTGGAAGTTATTCGCAGAATAGAACACTTCACCGTGCACTATGTAAATTTACCAAAGACGGATAACATTCAATGGGTCAGACCAAAGAGCGAGGAGGTAAAACACAGGCGGAAAGACAATGCATGGCAAGGCAAAAAAACATTCAGCGCAACATGGATCGCGAGGGTGTCTTGTTGTTCACGACATGAGTATTCGCACACCAAAAACATTTTTTCTATACCAGCATCCTCTCTCTCTCTCTCTTATGCACCTTACCACACCTCGCCTTTCTTCAAGGTAAGCACTGGTCAAAAACACGTCTGCCTACACTACATATGGACCGTACTTTCTCACTATGATCGCTGGCTGTGCTTAACTGAATACTCAAATCGGCTTCTTCTTTCCTCGCCCTATCTTTGGTCGCTCATCAAGTGGTCGTTGCCTACTGAGCCTGGAATCCACTTCATATAAGACAACTCTGGCTTGTATTTGACATTCGGCCCCGTCCCAAACGGCAATCCGCCTGCAGACATCCCAGTTCTCCGTGCCCACCTGGTAGTAGCGAGATTGACATTTGGGATGTCAAGATAGTACCGTTCCCATTTTATGCCGCAGGTAACTCGCGTGGGCTGCGACATCGTGGCCATGAAAGGCCTTGTTTTCGTGAGCAGCAAAAAAAGGGCTCTGACGCATGGTCCGTGGAATCGGTCGGTTCGAAGTTCGAGATCAACGTTCCTAACAAAGACCAGGTCCTCACTGCATATTCGTACACATTTCCTCAAGTGACTCTGGAGCTTGCCAGGAACCTAGAGCCTCAATAATTTATGCTCGATATATTGGATCGTGGACTCTACGATCGTTGCCATTTTACCGTCCAGGAGGACTGCTAACCCGCCCTCTAAATGACGTATTTCTAGAGAGTTCTTTTGGGCGCAATAAAAGTCGTGCTCGATTCTTTATTTTGTGACCCTCTTTGTCCTCCCATCGAGCATTCTTCTTACTTCTTTCATACCCCTCATTGCATCGTAGCCTTTGGATTTTTTTTGTTTCCTTTGTGCATGTGCATAAACGATGAGCGATGTCGCCAAACGAATAAATATGGCTTGATGTTAAGAAAATGTTTCCGAGGCCAGGAACGAGAGATGCGGGCAACAGGACGTGGCATGAGAAATGTGTAGGCAGCAGGGGGGACACGAAAAGAAGGTTTGAGTAAATGCTCCAACGCGTTTAAAGTTACGCACCCAAGAATGTAGTCAAATCTTCTTCGATAAACGTTGTGCGCAGATCCTGGAAAGGTGTATTATAAATTCTGCAATTGTACTTTCGCCATCCCCACAGTCCATCCGCTATGTCACTACGCCCATCCAATGCTACGGTTTGCCAAGCTTTTCAAATTTACAGATTGCGAGTCTATTACGTGACTCATCGGAAAAAAATCGGTCCTCATTCTTACACATCTCGTCCCAACAGAGAGGCCCATCACCCGGCATGATCTTGTTTCCTGTCACTCGCCCCAAACTGTAACGTTAATACTCACCTCTAACGCTGGCTAGTGCCGTATGAGAAAATTGCCGCTTGTTTAGCATACATCGCGCTGGAAAGGTCCTTCGGCCGCTCAATTGGAGAGGTGGCAATGTGGTTTCTTTTTTTAGAGGTATGCGTTGCTTTGTCTTGTTTTGTTTTGATTTCTGCATGGCGGCGGCGGCGGCGGCGGGGGGGGGGGGGGGAAGAGAGAGAGAGAGAGAGAGAGAGAGAGGGTATTGTGTGGATGAGCCAACGAACACAATGCTGTGAAATGAGGTAAGGTAAGCGATCAGGTAAGCGATCAGGTAAACGATCAGAGGCAAGAGGCCGAAGATGATACGACTTTTTTTTTTTTTTTCTCGTGAGGAATGAGAAAATAGCTCACATACAAATGTGCCCATATGTCGATGGTGGCGCAGACATAATAGTGGAATGAAAATAAAAAAAGAGAATTATCGCTCTGCATGCTCTTCTTTAGATCACATGTCCCTCGTCTCATTTTTCTGATATCCATTTACCATCATCTCATATTTTATTCATCGGAGAGACCAATAAAAAGGGTGATAGCTTTTCAAAAAAGGGTTGCAATGGGCGAATCATAAAACTCTTGACAGGGTGGGTAAGAGGTAAAAGAAAAAACCAGTATCGAGCAGGGTAAGGACAGAAAATCGAAACTTATTGGCACCCAAAGACCTCCAGAGAGACACGTCGCCCAAAGATTTAGCACGACTCCTGGACGTTGAAACGGGTACTGCGGTAAAGGTTGCGATCGAGACGCACGAAGCGGTATCGCTGATTGGGCAATCCCTGGGCAGGCTGAAGAACGATCTTAGAGTCAAAGGGGTTGGAGCCGGGGTAGGAG
>KN042431.1:372284-415615 GCA_000739165.1 Podila verticillata NRRL 6337 | reverse complement strand
AGCTTGATCTGGACTTCGTCCGGCCGGCCGACTCTACGGCCCACAGCTCAGGCTCCTTCTCGGTGCTCACGATGATGTAGTCGCCCTTAGTCACGATGTTGTATCCCGGGGGAGAGTCTCGTGCGGCAGAAATGATGACAGCACCATCTTTGGCCTCCTTGACGCGCCAATGTTGAACAAAAGGGTCACGGTATTCGAAAAGGCGGACTGGAGTATCGATAGGTGGGTAGACGTGAGGAGTGGGACCGATTCCGAGGAACTTGCCGGAGTCAATGTCTTCGATCAGGTAGATTCCGTTCTGGATGGTCTGAGCGACGACCACCTGAAGGGCGATCAAGGACAGGGCGAGGAACGAAGTAGCGGACTTGAGCATTCTATAGGAAGGATGAGCGAACATCGTGAGAAAGATCGCATGGTGGCGTGATTGGCAGGCATTCTTCATTCAGTGGTTACTTTAAGAAAGGTGTTGTGTATGGTGTAATTGAGAGAGCAGCTGTTGGTGAACGAAAAAAAAAAAAGTTGATTCGCGGATTCACGCGGTCGTTTTATACAAATATTCGTCAGGAACAAGACACCATCCAGACCCACATCGCGCTAGTTTTGTTGCATCTCCTTTTCTTTGCCATGCCTGCAATATCTTTCGGCCTGGGTGGTATGCTTCCTCGTTCAAAGGTCTGACCTATTGAATTTTCATTCACCCCCCTAATGCTGGCTGGTGTTTTGTGAGAAAATCACACCATTCCTGCAGACATTTTGCCGCTTGCTTAGCATTCGTTGCGCCATCCACCCTCCTTGCAAAGGGCAAAAGACGCGTTGCGAGAATAAACTGTATCCCCTAAATTTTATACGGGCCACGCAAGAAACGCCATTTTGCGCATAACCGATTCTGTCCTGCGGGTCAAGCATCGTGCTGAAAGCGAGGTCGTTCAATGGAGTATGAGTTTTTTGTTGCTTTTTTTCTTGGGGGTGATTTTAGCAGGTGGGAAACTTCTTGCGCGACGTTTAAAAGGTAAACAATCAGCAAACAAGAAAACGCGACCCTCAGGGGGTAAGGATGGGCCGTGGCCTCCAACCAACGATGATGTGGTTTTTTTTGTAACAGAGAGTGATTGCGATACGCCCTCCTGTCGAGTTGTGTGGATGTGCCATAATGGCATATGGCACAATACTGTGGGAGTATGGGGTAAGTGCGTAGTAATAGCATCAGCGTGAAGGTGCCCTACTGTAGGTGACGGACCTCCTGTACAGAGTGGGCAAGCGTAGGAGCGAAAAGTGAATGGGGTTACGTTATGGCTCAATACAGAGAGTCTACACAATGTGGTCACAATGGAGACAAGCCAACTATACATTATTTTGTAGGAATCTTTTTCTTTTCTCGCGACGACGCGAAGCCATTAGGATGTCTCCATTTACGCACAACACTTGGGCAGACAACTTGATGCGACATAGAGTTTTGCGACGAGGTTGGCGATCTGTGGGCGCGGTTGCAGATTAAATGGCTCAGACGACGGACGAATTCACGTTACGGTAGTTGGATAACAAACATGAGTGAAACCAGAGGGGGAAAAAAAAGAAAGGGGACCATGGCAAAAGCAGAATTTAAAGCATTTCGAAAGTAGTTTTAATAGCTCTTTGGGCTTGAGTGATGGTGATCCCCACTATTCGGTGCCTGTTGTTGCTGCTGCTGTGGATGTGAATGCGATAACGACGACGGGGACAGAAGCCCATTCAGCGACGGGTTCCGACTGCCTATTGATCCGAATCCACTGGCGTTGCTATTGCTGCTCGAGTTGGTGTTGTTGGTACCTCCTCCTCCCATAAAGTCAAACGGAGACGAGGGCAGGCCCCCAAATAGGTTCGATCCACCAGACGAGCCAAAGAAACTATCCGTAAATCCAGAATGCTGTCGCACTGGCATGGTCTGTTCCAGTGCAAATCCAGAGTTCCACTGACTGTACTCGGAGACACCGCCTTTATCTGAGGATCCTATTATTGTTATTGTACACCAGGATAAAACTTGAGTATGGGAATGTTCATAGCTTGGTCAATTGAACAAGCGAACAAAGAAAAGAAGAACGATAACTCACCGTTCGGACTGCTGTCCAGCCCAGAGTCTTGACCGCGTCGTGGGCCCAAGAGCGTGTGTCCGTTAACAGTTCCAATGGGCGAGGGGAGTCCACCACTGTGGTTGTCACTGCTGCCCCAGAGACTCGACACAGGTGCCGTGTTGATGCCGTTGACACTGTTATTTCGGCCTCCACCCACGGCGCCCACAGCACGAGACGATGGTCCTGACGATGACGAACCAGAAATAGGTCCACCCGACAGACTGTACCCGGCATTCAGGCTAGCAAATTCTTCCGAGTCGATCGCTCCAGTCATGGCCAGCACGTCCTTGATCATCTCGCCTTCAGCGTTCGCCAGATCCAATTCAGGTTCGTTGGAGTGGTAACGACCTCCTTGCCTGCCATCCAGACTAGATCCCACCGTCGATGACCGTGGGTGATGATTCGGTGCCGGCAAGCTGGTCAAAAATGGCGATCCAAAGGAACCCGAGATACCTTCAACAACGACAGACGACATGTTGGACTGAAGCAATGGTGCAGGAAGTGACAATCCCGGTGACGCCCACAGATTGTGCTGTCCCATCATGGATGAAGCCGGGAAACCACCTGTGCTGATCGGTGCTGGCAGTTCCATGGACGAAGGGGTCATGCTCTTGCTGTTCAAGCTAGCATCCCAAGTCGAAGCTGCCGTGGGGAACACACCTGAAAAGCCGGTTGAGCCAAACTGTCCTGACGAAAGATCGGGTCCCTGAGATCCAGAGTCCATACTGCCAAATTTTCTTGCGTCTTGCTGGCTTTTTTCCAATCCTGAAGTTGGCACAGTGGTTGGATTTCGGATATGACTTGATGACGTTGGTGAGGTGATGGGTCGTGAGTTGGACGAAGGTGGGCCATAAGTATAAGGGGCACGAGTAGGTGGTAGGGGCTGGACCGTCCTGGGTGCAATAAAGCTGGCGATAGTTGTTGCAGGATGAGTGACAGGGCTCGACATGGCCATGGGTGGTGCTCCTCCCTGATTTGAGAATGATTTCCTTGTAGCAAATGTCGGTGCCATAGGCTGAGTCTGAGGTGGTCGCTGAAGAACTTGGGTGGGGACTGATCGCTGAACATGAGGGGCGTGTGTCCGCTGAAGAATCTGCACAGGCTGGTTCATGGGCGGGCGAGGCATAGCTGGGTGGATTACCGACCCGTGTGGTACTTGACGCATTTGTGGAGGCTGATGCTGAGGTTGTACAAAGGAGGGCGAGGGGTAGTTGGGTCTCGTCAATCCAGGAGGGCCATGGCCGTTGGGAGTGTGCTTTGGTGGGACACGTGCTTTTGCCTTTGCCCTTGCCGCTTCTGCCGCATGCTCTGCCTCGTCTTCCGAATCGTCCGCAAGTTGGGCGCCGCTGGTTAACAAATCGATCGCATCCTCTACTCGCCCTTCCGTCTGAATCAGTGCTTTCCGTGAGTCGCGCAGAGGGAAGCCCATGTCTGTCATTCGGGTAACCACAAGATGAGAGGGTCGGTAGCTTGTTTTAGGTTTGGGAATTCTGACTTGTTTTAGTTGTGTCGTTACCGGTGTCGTTGTCGTTGTTGTTGTTGAGGTGGAAGGGTCTGATTTCGTTGAAGATGACGAGGTTGGTGGGGTTACTTTTAAACTGACTTCATGCAGTGTAGGTGAAAATACTGCGACAGGGGCGTGAGGTGATGATGACGATGGAGCAGATGTGGATCGAATACTGGTGGGTTGGCTGATACGTGGCGATGAAGATGAGGGTTCTGGTGTTGATGGTGCTTTTGTGGTAGCGGGGGCGGGGGCGGGGGTTGGTGGCGTACTCAACTCCTTTGGCGCAGATTGTGAGTCGTTTCCCTTTCCACCTTTGTTCTTTTTTTTCTTTTTCTTATTGCTGTTATTGTTATTGCCGCTGGGGTCGGATGCCATGGCCTTCAGCCGCTCCAGTTCTTTCTCCTGCGCCAACCGTCTCCGCAAATCCGCCTCCAGTTTCTCTTCCTGTTTGCGTTTTGCGGCGTTGTCCTTCTCTGCTTCTTCGCGAGCCAGGGCCTCCTCCTTTTTCCGTTGCTCCTCCATCAGGGCGTCCTTCCGGCTTTGAGCTTCCTTGATGGCTGCCATCGCCTTTTGGAGATGTTGGAGAGTGTTGCGGAACCTTTGTGCTTTGGCTGCGTTGGCTTGCTTGGTGTTACCTTTGGAAGCCTTGTCAGACGTGCAGCTCTCCAATCCCGCCTTGGCCAACGACTCTGGTGTATGCCCTTTGACATCCTGCGAGTTGATCCTTGCATGATTCTGTAACAGGAGTGCGACGAGATCAGCATATCCGTTTTGTGAGGCATAGTGGAGTGCTGTCTTTCCCGAGGTGATACATGTCCTGTCAATGTGGTAGACCGTCTTTTCCACCAAAAGTTTGCAGATCTCAAAGGGTGAAACGTGCTTTGCAGCAGTGTGTAGTGGCGTCAGTCCATTCGAATCCAGAGCATCCAGCGGTGCACCTGTCATGGAGAAGACGTTCGCGGGTTCGTTAGCATACAAGCTGGTTTTAATGAAAAGACAACACCTCTTTTTTCTTGCTTACCCTTGTCAATAAAGAACACAGCAAGGTCAACACAGCCAACTCGGACAGCAACATGAAGCAGCGTTTCCTGAATGCCACGTTCCTCGCTGACCTCACCAACGCCTTCCACAATAGTCATGAACTCCCACCCAACCAGTCGAGTCGCAGCTGTTGTTGCAAATTGTGGCACACCAGTGAGCGAGCACGAGTCTGCTGGAGTCGCCCGGACCATCTGCTTGACCGTTTCAATCTGCGACCGCGATGTGCACTGGAAGAGGAATGACCTTGCTGCCTGATCCGCCTCAGCTACACGATTTTCAAAGATAATATCCTAAAAGTCTTAGCCTCTCTAACATTTTGGTGAAAATAATAAATGAAGAAACGAGTGTGCGAGTTGTCCATTTACCAGCTTCCCGTTTCTTTCGCATTTCTTCTTCCAGTTTTTCCCTTCGCAACTTTTCCTGGGCTTCTCGTTTACGGCGTTCCTCGTCCTCCAATCGAAGTCGCTGCAGCAGCAGGATGCGTTCTGAGTGAAAAAAGTAAAGAGAAAGGTGAACGTGCGAAAGAAAGAGTTGAATTCCTCGTTTGATGCACCTTCATCGACATAGGACCTGACATCCCGAAAAAAAATACCTTTCTCCTGCTTCTGTTTTAGCCTCTCCGAGATCTTTTTCTTACGGAACTCCTCTTTGAGACGCCGTTCTTCTTCGCGGACCCTGCGAACGGCTTCCAGTTTGAGCTTTTCTTCCTCGTAGGCCATCATTTTGACGTTGCTTTCTTCGTAGTGGTGTGCGTATCCATCCACCACGTCTTGTTCGTCGTCCTCATCGTCGTAGACCTCGTCGTCTATGTCTTCGTCGTCGTCCATGCTATCGTCATCCTCCTCGCCTTCATGGTCCTCGTCCTCATCGTCCTCGTCTTCCTCCTCATCTTCGTCATCCGGCTCATCCTCGTAGCTGTCCTCGGGAAAGTCTAGAGTGCCATCACCATGATCAGCGCCACATGCACAAGGTGAGCGAGAAGATGCCTGGTGGAGTTGCCGGAAATGGTGGTCGAGCTGCTCGGCGTGACTCAGACCCAGAGTGGACGAGGCAAAGGACTGATCTGTCAGGACTTCTCGCATCTGTGGATCTAATTCTATATTTATAAATGAGGTATCAGTTTAGTTGTCGTAGTATCAAGGCATCAAGATGGCTTTTGTTTTTTGTAAATCCACCACCCTTCGTTCCATCTCTTTGATCCAAAAGGGTAGGGTGGGGGCATCATCGAGATTGAGATATATGGAGTAGTGATACATATACAATAATAGCAACAAAAAAAGGATGTCGACACCCTGTCGTCTCGTCTCCATGTTGGTCATATCCTGCGATGCACGATCGCACTGTTGGCTCTTGTTGATTTGGGCGCTGTGCAACTTGCATGTTTGCGTATATCTGTGAATGTGCTGGATGGAGGTGGTTGGTCCCGACGACCACAATCTACCATTTCTTTGTTTTCTTCTCTCTGCTCTGCGTGTCTCTCTTCACAGTGTCTGTGCCACATCACAGTTAATGATTTCTCTTTTTACCTAGATTATCGCGGAGCAACGTTGCATACAGCTCCATGAGCTCCTCTGGTGACGGCGACGAACCATGGCGCAGCATCTCTTCTGGCAGTGCCTTCCCTGCTCCGCGGGTCGTGTACTGAGTAAGGGCCGCTGTGATTCTCTATTGGCACGACAGGGGGGGGGAAGGAAAGAGAAGACCAAAAAGAAGAAAAGAAAAGGCGGGTTTGGGGAGGGGATTTGTAGTTTGGATAGTTGGTGTTTCGTGTGCATGTAGGTGTGTGTGGGTGTGTTGGTGTTGGCGTGTTGGAAGGTGTAGGTAGGCGAAGGCAAGTGTGCAGGAGGGTGTGTAGTCGAGTAGATGGAGTGGGACGAAGGGGTCAAGAAAAGGAGCACCAAGAACGTCGAGCCAAAGAGCAGAGGAAAAGGGAACCGAGTGGTCAGTTTTCTTCCTTTTTTTCTCTTTCTTTTCCTTTCCTTCATTTCCTGTGAGGCCAACACCCAACATGGGATCACGGTGATCTTGGGGGTGTGTGATGGGTACAGAGGAATGACGATCCGTCCACATTGTCCCCCAACATTCAACAGCACATCAAGAATAAATGCCATCATTGAGCAGACAAACTCACCCGAATGTGGTCGTCTGGTTCGATAGTCATTCCTTTCTCGGGTGCAGTCTATGAGATTTGTTTGAATGGGTGGAGGTGTGAACAAATTGATTTTTTTTTTTGCTTTGCTGCTTCCTTGGCTTCCTGCTTTCTCTTCGATGTCAATCGCCCTCTCACATGCATCAAAGCGTAAAGCTGGCATGGGTTGGAGAGGCGCTTCATATCAGAAAGATGGCGCATAGCCGTCATTGATGTCGAGTAGGAAAATGGCGAGCACATGCATTTGAACTTGCTTCCTGCGGTGGCGCGAGGCTCTTCTTCTGAAACTACCGATCCGATCATCTCCATGGGGTCTCCCACATTCAGCAACAACAAGAACAATAGCAAAAACAGCCAAGCTTACACAACATATAAATGGAGGAGGTTTACCTTGGCGTATTCCCGGTAGAAGGCCTGAATCTGTTCGTCCTTCACCTTCTGGGCCTCCAGGGGCCAGTCTTCTTCATGGAGCGAGTGCACCAGGCACGGTACAGGTGTGGATGGCAGCGCTGGCATGGCGTTGGACCGAGATTTGTTCTTCTTTATGGACATTCAATTGGGGGACGAGGAAGGTGTGTTATGTGTATGTGAATGTGTGCGTGTGTGACACCTTTTTTTTTTTTTTTTTTTTTTTTTGGTCTTTTTGTCGGGGGTGATCAGGATAAAATGAGATGGTTCCAAAAGAAGTGATTGTGAACGAACGAAGGAACAAACAAGCAAACCAGAATAACAATGACAACAAGAGAAGAGTAGTGGGTGAGGGTGTGGGGGAAGGTGGATTTGATTCGCCTTTTTCTTCCTTTCCTTTGAATGAATGAAGAAGTGTGGGTTGTCGAAAATGGGAAAAAAAGGGTCAATCGACATCTCTTGCACATTTCTCGTTTTTGCCTCGTTATGTTTCCCGCGAATTTCTACCATTAAGGAGCACACCATGGTGTGACGACTTGACTTCAAAATGGTGATTTTTTTTATTATATATTTGTACAGACTTGAGTCTTGACAACAGAGCTCCATGATCAAGTAGGCTAGGCCTTAGTCAGACCTGTCGTCGTCCGACTCGATAATCTCTTTCGATTTGCTGTGAAAAAAAAAAAAAAAAAAAAAAAAAAAAGCACGTTAGGTCAGTCATCTCCCGCGAAACGATCATCCATCCACCCACAGAAACGACACAAATATAGACTTACTACTTCTTGGACGAGGCACGGTGCGAGTCATCGTCATCGTCATCATGCTCGACACTCTTACTCCGACCACGACCTCCCTCAACCTCTGACTTCTTGCGCAGCTTGCCCTTCTTCTCCCTAGGTTCCTTAGGCTCCTTGGGCTCCTTAGGCTCTCGGGGTTCCTTGGGCTTGCGCTCTTTCTTCTGGCGCTTGTTCTCGCGATCCCCGTTCAAGTCGTTCTCACTCAACTCGTCGTCGCTGACCACCATGCGCTTGCGCTCAGAACGCTCGCGGTTCATCTCATCCAGCTCCTTTTGTGTTTCCTTAGCACCCTGGTCCAATGCACGGCGTCGTTCGAGAATCTCGCGCTCCTCTTCTTCTTGCTTTTGGCGACGAATCTTTTCTTCTTCATCCTGCTTCTGCTTCTCGGCCTCACGCTTCCGGCGGGTTTCGTCCATGATACGCTGCTTCTCGGCCTCAAAGACCTCTTGATCCGCGAGCTTGCGCTGCAGAATCGTCAGCAGTGAGTCTCCGTGCTTCTCACGCTGTGCAGCAATGTCGCGATCGTAGTAGACATGTTCCTTTGCAGGAACACTGATCAGAGTCTTGAGAAGACTAATAACAAGGAGAAAATAATAAGGCGAGGTATGAGTAAGGTAAATGGTGGGATCCAAGCCCTGTGCTTTCCTGTGGAGTAACAAGCTTACCCCTTGGCCACGCCGAGTCCAGTAATGGCAGTGTTGATGTCTTGAACAGTCCTTTGGTCGGGTGCTTTGTCGGAAATGATCTGGGCATAGGACTGCTGGATGAGTGCAATGTCATAGAGCGGTGTCTTGTCACTGGGGTTCAATCGGTAAGCCTTCTGAGCCATCGACAAGGCTTGACGCATCTTCTCGGGGCTCTTCTCCGATTTGGCGTAGCAGTACTGAGCCTTGGCCATCGACAAGATGACGTTGTCGTCCTCATTGTTGAAAAACTTTTTCGACACACTGGTATACTACAAATCCATAAGCCGTGTCAGTCCGTTGCTTGTCTACCACGTCTACAGCCATCCCACGTCGTACCATTTTCTCTTTTCCGACTTACCAGAAGTACAGCGTTCCTGTATTGTTGCATATCAGCAGATACCAGAGCTAGATTAAGCCAGATGGTAGGAATGGCTGAGGCAGCTTCACGCAACTGCAAGAACATCTCTCTGGCTTCGTTGTGGTGCCCATGCACGGCTAGTGAGATGGCGATACCGTTGGCTGCATAGGCGTTGAAGGAGTCAAGCTTAAGGACCTTGTCGAAAAATTCGAATGCCTTTTTGTAGAGCTCTTGTTTCTAAAGTAAGCGAAGTTTTGGTGGCAAAACAAAAAAAAAAGTCAGAACTGCGGTGAGAACAATAGTAAATTGTTACCAAAAGAAAATTACCAAGGCCATGTTGTCTTTTTCTTCGCGAGCAATGCCGAGGTGATTGTTGCCGAGGGCGAGAAGGGCGTAGACGTCGTAGCGGTTGATATCCTTGACAATTCTCTCCAGCGTCTTGCGCGAGTTACGAATCTGGTTCTGCTTCTGTTGGAGCATACCCATCAAGGTCCAGGCGTCCACGTTCTTGTTGTCGATCATGCCAAACACGTCCTTGTAGAGCTCAGCGGCCGCTTCAAAGTTGCCGCGAGACTGCTCAATCACACCGAGACGGAGATGCGCATCGGCATATCCGTGGTATTTGTGCGAAATGTCCTTGTAGATTTCTTCCGCCCGCTTGATTTCGTTTCTCTCCTCGTACAGACGCGCCAAGTTGTATCGGATAGTGGTGATGGTGGCCTCTGTGGCAATGTCAACGTCGTTATCCTGGATCTTGCTGGCGCACAAGTCCAATGCTTTCGAGTAGGATCCCTCTGCGGCTTCCAGACGGCCATCCATATGATTGATTGCAGCCACGTTGTTCAGTAGCTCAGGCATGTATTCCACGGACTCGCCACGCTCAATCTTTTGACCACAGATGCCGAGTGCAAACATATACGCCTTGGTCGTTTTGTTGATATCTGTCTGCTCCAATAGTTGAGCCATCTCTGTGAACATGAGAGGATCCTGGACCGAAAGGGTGTTTCTCTCGTGAATAATGTTGGTGGCCTTGTCAAAGTATTCCAGCGCTTTGCTCTTAGTTCCTGGTGAGCGTGAGTAGATCGATCCAAGAATCTAAATGAGGAAAGGCAAGTGAGAAAATCGTTGGCATACTGTAGAATGATAGCATGTGACACCCGTCGGGCTAGTGCTAATGAACTTACAGCGATGGCTTCGACACACTTGGGTTCTTTGCTGAGAATCCTTTCGAATGCTGTAATAGCCGATGCAATGTCGGATTTGAAGAGTAATGTCTGTCCAAGACCAAATTGAGCCAGCAGGTTGTCGGGGTTGAAGGCCACAGCTTTGCCGTAAGCCAAGCATGCGTCGTTGTACTTTTCGAGTTGGTGGTGAATCCTGCCCATGAGATAGAACCCTTCCGACTGAACATTCTTGAGACCGTGCGCGGTGGAGGCCTTGGACGCAAACGCCATAGCCTTGTCCATGTCCTGAACAGTGGCAAAGTGTTTGCCCATAAACAGCCCAACGACAGAGTTCTTCTTGTCAGCACTGTATGCGTTCTTGAGATGAATAAATCCTGCCTTGTACACGTTCTTGATCTCTTCCTCGCTGAGATCCGACTGCTTGCACCGGTTGAACTGCAACATCGCCAACAACACGTGGGCAGTGGCATTGTGTGAGTCCTGAAAGTGTATCGATTGGACAATATTCTGTTGGGTGAGTTTGGCCGTGCAGAGTTTGATGCGGAGTAAATCAACGATGGCATAACAAAGCAACTTACCAGCTCGACAGCGCGCTCGAATGCCTGCTGTGCGGTCTCGGGCATACCCAGCTTGTAGAAGCACAATCCCATGCCAATTCTTGGGTCTGGTTTGCAGTCAGGCTGATATCTCAATGCGTTGCGATAGGTGGTAAGGGCCGCTGAATAGTTTTCTCTGACAAACTGGATCCTGGCCATTCCCAACATGGCAGGGATGCTTCGAGGGTTCTCACCCAAGACTTGCTTGAAGTGGCGATGTGCGTCGTCAAATGAGTTTCGGGCAAGGAGCAAAAGACCTATTAAACGTTCCACAAACATATCAGTCGCATGTGCGCAATGAACCTACTTTCGTACTCTCAAGCCAAACGCGTTGATGATCAGAATTTTTGTTCTCTACCTTTACTGATCCAGGTGGTGTCATCCTTGGGGTTAATCTTCTCTGCCATTCCAAGATGTCTGGTCGCGTCTGCCCAGAGTCCAGTGCGGGCATTTGGCAGCGTTCCTGGTAGGTATGATTTACGGATGTAAAGAGAAGCGAGCAGGTTGTGCAGGGGCAGGCGTGGTCTTGGGTTGGGTTCATAAGTAACTACAACACAGATCATTAGAATCGTCGATAGAGTCAGTTTACATGGCTGAAGCGAGAGGTCCAGCGAGGCATAGTACGTCGTATAATTGACTGCGTGGTCTTACCTTGCAGTCCCTCGGTCAATACTTTAATGGCGCTGTCCAGGTTGTTCTGATGAGCGTACTCCAACTTGAAATGGAAACAAAAGAGATCAATCAGTCTTTACTCGTTCAATCCTTGTGGAATCAAAGACTTGGCATCCAAACGTAAGCATGTTGATGAGTAACTTACAGCAAAAAGAATATAATGCCTCAGAGGAACCTCTTCCGAGCTCAGAATCTCACAAAGCTCGGCAGGCTGAGGCATGCTCTGTCGTGAAATCTCGAGGACATTGTCGGTTCCTTTGAGCGGGATGTCCAGCGTGGTCGAATTGTGCGTGGCCATTTGTGTCTTTGAGAGAGAGAGGGAGGGAACGCGGATGAGAGGGAAGTGGGAGAGAGTGAAAGGGGTGGTGATTCCTACTGTCTCTTCCTGCTGTCAATGTTGTTTTGAGAGGGTGTGAGACTAACTGGAGGCACAAAGGACGCGAATCTTGATGGAGGCTAAGATGGGGCAATGTGCACGTGATATGGGCAACTTGAGTGAAAAAGCAGTCCAAAATGTTTGTTTTCTCGAGGAGGTTGAACAAAAAAAAAGGTGACCTTCCTCCCACTCCATAACCAACCACCTCATCAACCTTGTTATCAACACAATGTCCCTGAAGGCTGTTCGACATGCGAAGCAGAGACTCGCACCTGACCCCCGCAACTTGCACTGGGCCAATGGTACATGGAACAACATGCCCTCTCATTCGCACACATTCACACGACCAACCTCGTATCGAACCTTCAACTTCTAACAAAAGTCTCCTCTTTGACTCTATCTCCTTCAACTTTCTCTTAGACACCAACAAGTTCGGATTCAAAATGATGGAAAAGATGGGCTGGGCCCAGGGAAAGGGTCTCGGTGCCAACGAGGACGGTGTGAAGGATCATGTCAAAGTCAGACTGAAGGAGAACCACCTGGGTGTCGGTGCCACCAAGAAATCGAGCGACAACTGGCTCGGCAACACTGACGCCTTCAGTCGTCTGCTCGCAGATCTCAACGAGCGTGTCGAGAATGACGCCAAAGAAGAGAAGGCGTCGGGAAGCAGCGAGGACAAGAGCGACGACGAGGCAGAAAAGTCGGACGACGACAAGAGCAAGAAGAAGAGCAAGAAAGAGAAGAAGGACGCCAAGGAGAAGAAGAACAAGAAGGAAAAGAAAGACAAGAAAGACAAGAAAGAGAAGAAGGACAAGAAGGAAAAGAAGAGTAAAAAGTCTAGCGATGAAGAGGACGGCGAGGATAGGAGCAACATCCTGGCTGCCATGAAGGGCCGCAAGGCGTAAGTGACACAAATGAGGCAGTCATGGCCTTAAATGTTTTTCTGAAGGCTACCGACATCTAACTCGTACTTCTCGCCCTTTGTTTATGTTTGTGAATAGGTCAAGGCACAAGTACCTCCGCAATAAGAATGCCGCTTTCAAAAGCGCCGATCGCCTGAACGAGATTCTGGGTATCAAGTCTGAGACAGCTTCTCCAGCCACCTCGGGAATGTCGACACCTGTTCTGGAAGAACCCATGCCCATGACCTCGACCGATATTTTTGCTGCTCGCATGAAGATGAACAGCCAGAGTAAGTATTCCTTTATACTCGATGATATATATTGGAGGATCGAATCAGGTGTACTGACTTTGTATGTCTTGATAGACAACTCGTCAGACAATGAGGAGCCAGCTCGCCCAGTGTTTGGCGGACTTGGTTTTGCAACTTCGTCTGGAGTTGGATCGACAGGATACAACGGCTCGGGACTCCGCGGTCTTGGCTTTGTCAAGGCCACTGTCTCGGTCATGCCTGCCACGATAGAAACCCAGGTTGAGGAGGTTGTTGTTGAGACCAAGCCTGTCGAGGTTACTTCTACTGAGTCCAAGGAGGACCAGAAGGAGAAGAAGGAGAAGAAGGAAAAGAAGGAAAAGAAAGAGAAGAAGGACAAGAAGGATAAGAAGCGCAAGTCTGAAGCCGACGAGTCTTCACGTTCCAAAAAGTCGAAAAAATAATAAATCCAGCATAGACATCAGCATTATCATATTTAAACAATCACAACAAGTGTATCTAGTGTCAATGCGTAATGGTTTGGTATTGTGATATGTGATCTATGCAAAGTGTGTGGTATAGATAGTAGGCGCTGAGTGTTCCTTTTAAGCGAACCCATGAAATTTGAACCATTCAAAGGTGGACATGGATATGGCGACACTGGGAACCATCCAAAGAATTCGAGCACCCATGCCCCTTGTGAAGCTGGCCAATCCACCCTGCTGGAACATGGCCTCGGCGATCTTGCGCGTGGATGAAAGTTCAGTGTTTTTAGTGAGTATCGAGGTCTGCCACCGAGTCTTGACCACGTCCACGATGTTGGAGACGCCTGCTGCGAATCCACAGGCAACTGCTGCACAACCGACAATGGTCAGGAAAGACAACATCTCGTGCTCCTGGATATCGGGCGCCCCAGTCCTTTGCTTACGTGCCCATGCCATTTGCTTCAGTTGCTCATATGATGCAAAGTAAAGCATCGAATAAGGTCTAATAGAGGGTTCGGCCAAAAGAGTTTGACCAGTGGCCAATGCTTGTTAGTCTGATGAAAACAGATCATTACTAGACAACACGATTTACGAAATTATTAACTTACACAAACACGCCCAGGGTAATAAAATACCCGCGATAAAACCCTGCGAGCCCTTCTTGGCGATAAATCATCTTTGCAAGGTCCAAAGTTTTCGTCCGCACCGATTGTTGCAGTTGTGCTGGCGCTGGTAATGTTGAGGAAGTCATCCGTGATCCGGTCTCGATCTGCTGTTTCTGCTTGAGTACTTCCATGGGTGTCCAGAATAGGCCCGAGCATACTTCTGCGACTCCTGCACTGAGCATATGGTTCGCGACCGAGTCTTGCAGATGTCCCGGAAATTGTTTTGAAAGCGCGTTCTTGGCAACGTCGTAGGTAGTCAGATATACAGAAAGACCCGGCACACTCAGAGTTAAGGCAATGGGCAGCCCACGGTAGAGTCCGCCTGTCCGAAGGAGATGTAAGAAGGTTGGGAAGAGATGCTGGGGCGTATTGGCGACCTGGACACGAGTCTTGACAGTGTCGAGCGGATGCGTGCACAGCCTGGAGCACAGCGCCGCAGCGCTAGAGGCCATGAGGTTGTTGAGAGTGTCGTTTCCGGTGGCCATGACTGGAACACAGAGAACTCCTTTAATTTGTTTTGTTATCTCAAACCAGAGGGGCAAGTGGGCGAGGGTGGCTAGGCTAGGATTGCTTAGTGCAGGAAGGAGGAGAAGGAGTAAGAGGAGTGGAGGAGAAGGAGCTCAGTGCCTTTGAGGGAGCAGGAAAGCGAGGACAAAACGGGGGGTGCAAAGATGTTGCAGGAGGAGGAGATTGATTCGGACAAACAAAGATCTATTTTCCTCATTTCCAGGAAATATGCGAACATCCAGATCGTTTAATTGGCTGTGATGGTCAACAACAGAGGGTGGCCCCTGCTGGGGGCAGGAGGCACGTGCCAGCGGGTACAAGGGACTCGTTCAAGACTTATGAGGATGGAGCGTGGGTCCACTTTAAACGCTGCTCCACAACAACCAAACAAGGCAAAGCAAAGCAAACACAGACCAGACATTGCTTCCTTCCTTCCCTTTCATTCCACTCGTCACACGCTCGCTTCTTTGTCTTTGTCCCTCCATTTCGCACCAAGACCACGAAAAAGAAAAAAAAAAGCACAAAAGGGCTTCCAAAAAAAGGAGACAGAGACAGAGAGAGACAGAGAGAGACAGTGTGTGAGAGAGAGAGAGTTCAACCCAGCCTGACTTGGCCTGACTTCACCTGGCTTTGACCTGGGTTGACCTGACTTGCACTTTGTCCATTGGATCGCATCTCCAAAAGGAACACGTCAAACCCATCCTCCACTCTCTCAATCCATCCCATCCATCCATCTGTCCATCCAGGCAGGATTATTAACAGCATAAATCAAACGCTTGCGTCCTTCCTCAGCCTCAACAGTGCCAAAGAATACTGCCAGCTACAGCGCCATCCATCCATCCATAAAAGACGACCAGTCATGGAGACCTACCGCCCTTCGGAGGAGTTCACACAGATGTTGGTGGATTGGCTGACAAATTACAATGCCACCAAGGCATCAATGCTCCCCAACGACGACCAAGAGCACACCGACTTGCCAAAGCCAGAGTTGCCAGCATGGGCACTACAAGATCTGGAGCCACCTCCGCCGCCGACTGTCCATGTCCATGCATTCAATCAACAACTGCAGCTGCAACAACTGCAACAGGAGCAACAGGAGCCAGTCCCACGACCACATTTCGGGACGGATAGCCCCATTACACCAGAGTCTTCTTCTCGAGACGAAGCGACATCTGCCTTGTCGACACAGATGGAGCGCTTGACCGTGGACCCCAGCCTCTACACCAAGGTGCCAAGCGCCGCCACTACAGAGCCATCGGCAAAGTTCAAGCGATCTCAGATGAAGCTCAAGCAGCCCTGGCGCAGGACCAGTTCAGACGTCCCCCGTCGCTCCATGTCTCGCCGACAACCCACATCCTCTACGCAAGAACCGACGAACAGCAGAAAGTCAGATATGAGTGACACATTGATGACAACATCAGGCAGCAACAACACCACCTCTGAAAATGACGAAGCGACAAACACCAAGACGACACTCTACCTCCCACACGACATCCTGCTCGCCATCCTTTCACATCTTCAGCCACGCGCCAACGCTCAGCAATACTACGATCAGACACAGCCATCAGATCTGTTGGCTTGCTCGCGTGTCAACATGGCTTGGCGCATTGCAGCCCTGTCCAGCATCTGGCAGACCATCGTCTTGCCAGATCCCTTTGACCGTTCTTGCCGTCGCTTACTACACCTCCTGGCGTCTTCACACGCGACTGCACAGATTACTGGCAAGAGCTACGATATCACTGAGATTATTCAGCGAGTCGAGGTGGATCTGCTGGAAGCCACAGAGTTTAATGACAATGCAGGAATGATCAACGACGTCACAGCACTGCTCCAGTTTATCTCACCCTTCCGCACACTGTCGATTCAGCTGCCTCAGGAAATTGAATACAAGGCTGCTGAAGTCCTTGCAGGACAAACGTCCCTCCCACTGCTGGAGGCCATAACCAAGGGAGTCGCCAACGCCAAGATCCGTGAACTGGATATGCCCTCGCCCATGTACTGCCCTGTCCCCACTTTTCCAGGGATGCTCACCTTGATCTCAAGCCTCAAGACTCTCCGTGTCCTGGTCTTAGGCTACTCGAGTCGCGACTGGCCTTTGCTCCGATCCATCATCTCGTTACCGCTGTTGGAGTCCCTCTGTGTGTTTGACTCGTGCTGGAGCAACCAGATCTGGATCTACTTGCTCTCATCTCTAGGCCCTCGGCTCCGCGGCCTGACCGTCATTCAGGGCCGACGTCCACTCCAAGGTGTTGTGCTGCGTGAGGGTATTGCACCCTTCTGCACCAACCTGACGAGCCTATCGATCCCATTTATCCCACTCTTGTCCGGACCAGGGCCAGTGCTGACCAACGACGATGTGATCCCGATCCTCAAGGCCTGCCACGAGCTCCAGTCCATCACCCTAACGGGCCAGCTACTGTTGGGCGACCCGGTCCTGGCAGCCATGGCGGATCTGTGGGGGTTACAAACGCTGGACGTTCGAAAGTGCGCCATGATGACTGGGCAGACGATCAAGAGTGTTCGATGGCAGTCGATCCAGCGGGTGCGAATGTTTGGCTGTGGCGATATTTCGCAGGAGTTTATGGACCTTGTCCTGCAGGCATGGCGAAGCGGACACTCATTCTACCACTACCAACAACAACAACAAAGCCATCACCATACCACTACCCATCATCACCACCACCGTCCGATGGCGTCTTCATCGGGAGCATCGAGCTCGTCGTCAGCAGGAGGGCTCTCGGCCGCGACAGCGAACCGGTTTGCGTCTGTGCTGGATCTCAACCATGACAATGAGGATCCGGTCGAGATGGGCTGGGTGCGCCAGCGCGAGGACGAGCCGCCGCTCGATCTGGACGAAGACCATTTCTTTGCCGATTGGTATTGCTGAAAAGGACAAGGGAATAGAGACATCCCACGATTTTGCAAAGCAACAGAGAAAAAAAAAGGTAGCAAACGCAAAATCAAAAGCAAACCTCTAGAGCACCCATACACGAAAAACATTAAAAATATATATATATATATATCCAAGCAATAACCTGAGATGATGATGCCTTTCTTATTGCTCGTTTGCTAGTTTTAGTTGATAAGACCAGCATTCTCTCTGGACTTCTTCTGCAGAATCTTCTTGTACTCGGCGATCGTGCCGTCAAAGACCGACACACCCTTGTCGACGACAATGATCTGGTCAGCCACCTCCTTCAACAGGCGGAAGTCGTGGGATACCAATACAACTCCTCCTGAAAAGTTCCGGATTGCCTCGGCCAGCGCATCGATCGACTCCATGTCCAAGTGGTTAGTAGGCTCGTCCAGCAACAGCATATGCGGGCGCGACAAGGCCAGCTCGGCAAAGACCAGACGGGTCTGTAGGCCATGTGATAAGTGTCCAATGGGCGAAGTCTGATGCGAGCCAGTCAAACCATAGCGACCAATCTGCTGGCGCCAGAAATCAGTGTCCTGCTGCATATCGGGGAACCGCCGGCGCAAGTAGTCAATGGGCGAGACCTCCATGTCGAGCTGATCGGCAGAATGCTGGTTGTACTTGCCAAGCTTGAGCTGCATATGACGCTGGATACGGCCCCTAGTCGCGGTCAGCTCACCGGTCATGAGCTTGAGCAGAGTCGACTTTCCAGCTCCGTTGGGTCCCACCAGCGCAACACGCGAGTCCATGTCGATACCGAGGTTGACTCCATCGTACAGGAAATCCTTCACATCTCCCGAGTAGGCAAAGGCAACCTCGTCAAAGGCCAGGACGGGTGGAGGAAGCTTGTCAGTGTCCGAGAACTTGAACTTGAAGAGCATGGGAGGATCCACCTTCTCAACCAGACCAGCAGCCTCCATCTTGTCAATGATCTTTTGCTTGGACTTGGCTTGTCTGACCAAGTTGGCATAGGTACCGGCGGACGCAATGAACTTTTTGATATGGGCGATTTCTTCCTGCTGCTTGACATAGGCCTTCATCTGGTTGACCTCCAATTCAGCACGGGTCTTGACGTAAGTGTCATAGTTACCACCATAGTTGACGAGCTTGCGCTTGTGGTTCAGGTTCATGATGTTGGTGCAGACTCCGTTCAAGAAATCCTGGGAGTGGGAAATGAGGATTAAGATGCGGTCGTACTTGGACAGGTAGTCCTCGAGCCACACACAGGCTTCGAGATCCAGGTGGTTGGTGGGCTCGTCCAGAAGGAGAAGAGTGGGCTTGACGAACAGAGCCTTGGCAAGGGCGACACGCATGCGCCAGCCTCCGGACATGTCCTTGGTGGCCTTGAGCATATCCTTCTTGGTGAAGCCGAGACCGTGGAGCAAAGTAGCGGCACGGGTCTCAAAGGTAGAAGGGTCCAGCTGCTCGATTCTGTCGTAGACGTCGTCCAACAGTGGGTTCTCGGCGCCGTCGATTTCGGCCAACATGTCCTCCACCTGTTTCTCCAAACGCTCGACTTCATGCTTGGCCTCGATCACAACAGCTTCAATGGCGTTAAAGTCTGATGGGGCAGCCTCTTCTTGCAAGAGGTAGATCTATAAGGTGGAGAAAGGAAGAAGGAGTGTCTGTTAGCAAAGCAACGAATCGCCGAAAAATGCCAAACGACAGCGATTCATGGAGATGCAGGGGGGAGGGAGGAAGGAAGGGCACGCTTTCTTTTTCTTGTAGCACACGCAAAATAAAAACAAACAAGGAGAGTGAAACTAAGCATGTCCAAGAAGCGGCCTAGTAAGTGGTTCAAGAAACAACGATGATGATCGTCCCATTTGCCGTCCTTTCGATAATAACATGCTGTCGTCATAGTTCGCAGACGGGGCACTAAATCGGAAGGTATTTTTTTAAAACCCTTTCCATCAGCTCCCCGTTCCCGAACGATCGATGTCATTTTCACTACACAATCCCACTTGTCACTTGTAAAGAGACCCCCCAAAAAAAGGCAGCGCCTTCTCTGTTCCCAGTACTCTGTTCGAGAAACAGATGCACAATAATAAAAAATAGTCGGCGAACAAAACCCGACGCAGCCCCCAGACCAACTTTATTTCTGCCCTTTTTCTTTTCGCTTCTTTGGCAGAGCAGAACAGAACAGAGCAGACACACCCATGCACTCACTCAGCTTCCCCCCTTCCAGCCTGATCCCTTTTTTGACAAAACAAGATGGATGGCCGCATGGCCCACAGACACAGACACAGATCGAAACAAGGTCGTCATGATGCCAACAAGACCACAGAAAGGCTCACAGTGCTTGATCCCAGGACAAGAAACCTTGCCCCGGAGATGGAAAAAAAATGGGCGAAGGGGGAAAAGAGACTGGTAATCGAAGCAAAGTGGTCACTTTTTCGTCGAGTGCAATAGACTTACATCGATGTGTGGAGGGATAGGCACCTCGCGATTAGCGAGACACTCCAGAAACGTCGACTTGCCCGAGCCGTTGGCACCGATGAGACCATAGCGGCGACCAAAGTTGAGGTCAATGTCGGTGTTCGAGATCAATTCGCGGCCATGGAATGAAAGCGAGAACGACTCAATCTTGATGTCACGCGAGAGCACCTGTGAGGTCAACACTCCGGTGCAAGTGCGGTCGCCGCCCTTCTTCTTGGCAATGTCCATGGCGCTCAGGCCAGGGACCAGGATGTCGACTGCAGAGTCGTCCTCGGCGTCGGCGTCGGCGTTGGGTGGGAGGGGGGTGTTGCGGCCGTTGGTGGTGGCCGGTGACGAGGCCGCGGACGACCTTTTGGAAGCTTCCTTGGCGGCCTTTGCGGCGAGACGCTTTTGCTTGCTGGCGGACAGAGCGGACATTTTCTTTTATGAGAAGGCTATGAATGTGTTTGTGGCGTGAGGTGAGGAATGAAAAGAGTGGAGAGGTGTCGGAATGAGGGATGGAATGTGAGATTGAAGGTGATGAAAAAGAAAGAAAAAAAAAAAGCGACTCCTGCACACACAAGAAAGAAACTGCGGTTTGACACTGCCCGAGCCACAACCGTGCGACATGCGAGGGGTGATTACTTGTGCTCCTTAAGAAAAAGCAATCCGCAGGCGCAGACGGCCAGCCAGCGACGATGGATGACCTAGACAACTCTAGTCAGAGGCGTCAAGGCACGAGCGTATCTACACCGTTGTGTTTTTGTTCGTTCTCGCTTTATTTGAAGCTCCTTCTTCCATGTCTCTGGCTGCGGCTGCCTTTGGTGGCTGCCTGGCGACAGTCCAGCATATCGTTTCTTGGGTGGACGATAATTGCCTGCGCTTCATTCGTTTGATCCTGGTATAACTGGTGCTCGCGTTTCCAAGTCTTTGAAAAGAGTCCCCGATTGGGCATGGTCCACTTCAACTGCTCGTGATCTGCTTCGACTGGCCGATAATACTCATAATGAGAATGTCTATCTTTCACACGTTTGATGTAGCAAGAAAAATTGAAGCGTAAGGAAGATACAAAAATAAACCCCTCCAATAGGATCCCAATCTCCTACTGTAACTGTCGGTAAAAACCTTAGTACACGGGCCAGATAGTCATACCTCAAAGAAAAACAAAGATAAAAAAAAAAAGGTGGACAAGAGAGGTGAGTGAAGAGGCAGGTATGAAATATCCTTAAGGCTTGGTGTCGCCAATATGGCGTTAGGGTTATGAGTGCATGGAGGAATACGAACCTGGTTGGCCATGCTAACTTCTCACTGCAGGAGGAATGCAAATTATGCAATGCCCACTCTAGCACATCTTTAGACCGGCTTTCTAGTGACGGATAGTTGTTGGTCAAGGCCAAACAGGCTGCCAGCGCCATTCTGCTAGTAAGGTCATGGAAATGATCCTCGATGGACGCCGCTCTAGAATGCCAGGTACGGACGGTTCGCTGTTAAAGTGGTGTCACTGTGAACCTCGGGCTTCGCCGACCCGCTGTGTTCTCACCTTGAAGGGTTATGGGGTGGGCGATGACGAGATGCACCGATGCAAACGGGCCAAATGATACTCCATAGCATTTTGCACCGTTATGAACTATACCTACGGGTTGATGTGAAGGGTGACTGAACAGAATAAATGTGGGAGAGAGAGGAGGAGCCTGGAAACAGGAAGTCACAACTAAGTGGCAAAAAAAAAAAGGAAGCGGACCATGGTTATTGTTCCATCCTGTGGACCAACTTTCCATTGCTTATCTAACTAGCCATAAGTATGAGAAGTCTCTATATGACTAACTATAGAAGCCTGTAACGTGTATTAACTGACATTTCCTGTTTTTTATTGTCCATGCTAGTTGGACAGGCAATTGCAAGAATGGATCAGGCTTTGCCACAAAAGGACATGGACTGCACCCGTCCCTCATTTGAGGCCCCTCACAGAGCCACAGCCATTTTTAGCTCGACAAGAGTTTACGATCAATGGCCCACTTTGGAGAAGAGGCACTGAAAAGTCCAAAGGTGTTCCGAGAAAGGGGAGCCGCTAAACAGATCAAGGGCAGGTAGAGGAAGAAGGGATGGGATACGACAAGG
Source organism: Podila verticillata NRRL 6337 (assembly GCA_000739165.1). Lineage (NCBI taxonomy): Eukaryota > Fungi > Mortierellomycota > Mortierellomycetes > Mortierellales > Mortierellaceae > Podila > Podila verticillata. The sequence continues at coordinate 393,473 of KN042431.1, read as the reverse complement.
ACTATGCCGTGATACAGCAGCCTGATAAAAAAGAAGAGGAGTGTCGAAATAATCGAGGATGACTGAAAAATGAGATAATAGTGAAAGCATAGGAGGGACCTACAATGACAAATCAATAAAAAAGAACAGTCGCTAATGGTCAAGGGATCACTGGACAAGAGGAGAGAAAGATGTAGAGTCGGTACTTTACTGCATGCATTATGCATAGTATCCAAAGGCCGAGGTTTTCTGTGGGACATCCGAGAGATCAAGTAGATTCCTATTTGGCAGCCCTGCGGGGGAAAGAAGACGGTTATGCATGAACGCATGTACACGTACTTCGATTACTTGATGTTTAATAGCACGTTAGATTGCTTCACTCCCATGGTGCAGCAAACGAACTAACAAACCAGATTTTTTGCGAGTTCGAAAAATATAGTGAGACAACCTCTCCAAGAGTTTGATTGCCGTACATATTTCTATCCAAATGCGACCTGCGACTGTGTAAGTTCAAGGTTCAAGCAATGGGATGGGGAGTGACCTTGATTGTTTGAATGTTGGCGGAGAGATATGAAAGAGATTCAAATATACTACCTCTTCCATCTCTACTCATTCACTTGACAATCTCCGGGAATATTCTTCCACCAGTGCCCATGCCCATGCTCTTGCCACCTACCTTTCTTTGCCGACCTCTCTCTCTCTTTCTCTTGCTGTATATTAAGATTACTGGACTTTGATGAAATATTAACAACGGGCTTTACTTTCTCAATCAATTTGGACGCGTCGTCTTATTCTAATATCTAGCGTCTGGAGTCTGAGATATCCGATGAAGCATCTGAGTTCACGCCGAGTTTCCTCCACAAGTACAAAGTGGTCAGGGTCATGTAAGTCTCCAGTGCCTCCGACAACACCTGCGCTCCGTTTTCTCCGATCGAGTAGCTCTGCAGGTCAAACATGGTCACAGTCAAGTTGGTTTCGAGTGCCTCACGCAGCACCTGAGCCTCATAGGATCCAATTGAGGCGCTCCTCAAGTACAGAGTTGTCAGAGTAGTGTTGGTTTTGAGTGCCTTAGACAACATGTAAATGCCATTGGATCCGATTGAGTTTGTTCTCAAGTTCAAAGAAGTCAGAGTCGAGTTGATCTCAATTGCCTCAGATAATGACCGAGCCCCATCGCCTCCAATCGAGTTACTCTCCAAGTCCAAGGTAGTGAGAGTCGAGTTCAACTTGAGTGCCTCACATAGCGCCTTGGCCCCGTCGTCTCCGATCAAGTTGCACTGCAAGTCCAAAATGGACAGAGTTGAGTTGGTCTTGAGTGCCTCAGAAAGCGCTTGAGCTCCATAATCTCCAATCAAGTTACTCCACAAATAGAAAGTGGTGAGAGTGGAGTTGGTCTTGAGTGCTTCCGATAGTGACAGAAGTCCGTCGTCTCCGATCAAGTTGTTCTGCAAATCCAAAATCTTCAAAGATGAGTTGGTTTTGAGTGCTTCAGACAAAGCCTGGGCTCCGGCGTCTCCGATCGAGTTGTTCTCCAAGGCCAAAGTGGTCAGAGTCGAATTGATCTTGAGTGCCTCAGACAGTGCTTGAGCTCCATTATCTCCAATTGAGTTGCTCCACAAGTACAATATAGTCAGAGATGAGTTGGTCTTGAGTGATTCAGAGAGAGCCTGGGCTCCCTCGTCTCCGACCGCGTTGTACCCTAAATCCAAGATAGTGAGAGCTAATTTTGCCTTGATTGCCTCCGATAGTGCCTCGGCCACTTTGTTGCTAATCGAATTGTCCCGTAAGTCTAAGGCTGTCAGAGTCGAGTTCGTCATGGGTACTTCACAAAACGCCAGAAGTCCTTTGAGCCAGATTGGATTTTCTCTCAAGTTCAGAGTGGTCAGACCCGAGTTGGTCTTTAGGGCCTCAGACAACGCCTGAGCTCCGTTATCTCCGATCGAATTACGATGTAAGTCCAAAGAGGTCAGAGTCGAATTTGTCTTGAGTGCCTCAGCCAGCGCTTGAGCTCCATTGTCTCCGATCTTGTTCAACCACAATTCCAATAGGGTAAGAGTCGAGTTGGACTTGAGTGCCTCAGACAGCACCTGAGCTCCGTTATCTCCAATCGAGTTGCTCCTCAAGTCCAACATGGTAAGAGTAGAGTTGATCTTGAGTGCTTCAAATAACCCCTGAGCCCCGTTGTCTGCAATATTGTTGGTCCCCAAGTACAGATTGGTCAAGGAAGTGTTGATCTTGAGTGCCTCAGACAACGCTTGAGCTCCGTTATCTCCAATCCAACCGCCAGCCACGTTCAAGTTGATCAAGGAAGTGTTGATCTTGAGTGCCTCAGACAATGCTTGAGCTCCGTTTTCTCCAATCAAGTTTGCAGACAAGTTCAAAGTGGTCAGAGTCAAGTTTGTCTTAAGTGCCTCAGACAGCGCTTGAGCTCCACTTTCTTCAATTGAGTTATCCCATAACATCAAGGTGGTTAGAGTTGAATTGATCTTGAGTGCCTCAGACAATGCCTGAGCTCCGATATCTCCAATCGAATTGCCAGTCAAGGTCACAGTTGTCAGAGTCGAGTTGGTCCTGAGTGCCTCAGAGAGCGTCTGAGCTCCGTTTTCTCCAATCGACTTGCCATTGAAATCCAAAGTAGTCAGAGTGGAGATGGTCTTGAGTGCCTCAGACAATGCCTGAGTTCCGTTTTCTTCAATAGAGTTGTTCCCCAAGTACAGATCAGTCAGAGTCGAGTTGGTCTTGAGTGCCTCAGACAACGCCTGGGTTCCGTCGTATCCAATCGAGTTGTCCTCTAAGATCAAAGTTGCCAAAGTAGAGTTGATCTTGAGTGCCTCGGACAACGCTTGAGCTCCTTTCTCTCCGATCGAGTTGCTCTCCAAGTCCAAAGTCGTCAGAGTCGAGTTGGTCTTGAGTGCCTCGGACAACACCTGAGTTCCGTTGCATCCGATCAAGTTGTACTCTAAGACCAACTTTGCCAAAGTAGAGTTGATCTTGAGTGCCTCAGACAACGCCTGAGCTCCATTTACTCCAATCGAGTTGTCAGTCAGGTCTAAAGTGATCAGAGTTGAATTGATTATGAGTGCCTCAGACAATGCCTGAGCTCCGTCGTCTCCAATCGAGTTTTCCTTTAAGACCAAAGTTGCCAAAGTTGAGTTGATCTTGAGTGTTTCAGACAATGCCTGAACTCCATCGTCTCCAATTGAGTTGCCAGAGAAGTTCAAAGTGGTCAGAGTTGAGTTAGTCTTGAGTGCGTCATACACTGCTTGAGCTCCGTTTTCTTCAATAGAGTTGTTCCCCAAGCACAGATCAGTCAGAGTCGAGTTGATCTTGAGTGCCTCAGACAACGCCCGGGCTCCGGTATCTCCAATCGAGCCGCGAGCCAAGTTCAAATCGGTCAAAGTAAAGTTGATCTTGAGTGCATCGGACAACGCCTGTGCTCCGGCGTCTCCAATCGAGTTGCTCTCCAAGTCCAAAGTGGTTAAATTCAAGTTGGTCTTAAGTGCGTCAGACAATGCCTGAGTTCCGTCATATCCAATCGAGTTGTCCTCTAAGACTAAAGATGCCAAAGTCGAGATGATCTTGAGCGCCTCAGACAATGCTTGAGCTCCGTCGTCTCCAATCGAATTGCCAGTCAAGTTCAAGGTTTTCAGAGTCGAGTTGATCTTGAGTGCCTCAGACAATGACTGAGCTCCGTTATATCCAATCGAGTTGTTTTTTAAGATTAAAGTTGCCAAAGTCGTGTTGATCTTGAGCGCCTCAGACAATGCTTGAGCCCCGTCGTCTCCAATTGAATTGCCAGCCAAGTTCAAAGCTGTCAGAGTCGAGTTGATCTTGAGTGCCTCAGACAATGCCTGAGCTCCGTCGTCTCCAATCGAGTTTTCCTCTAAGACCAAAGTTGCCAAAGTAGAGTTGATCTTGAGTGCCTCAGACAATGCCTGAACTCCATCGTCTCCAATTGAGTTGTCAGAGAAGTTTAAAGTAGTCAAAGTCGAGTTGGTCTTGAGTGCTTCAGATAGCGCCTGAGCTCCGTTGTCTTCAATAGAGTTGTTCCCCAAGCGCAGATCAGTCAGAGTCGAGTTGATCTTGAGTGCCTCAGACAATGCCTGAGCTCCGTTTACTCCAATCGAGTTCTCAGTCAGGTCTAAAGTGATCAGAGTTGAATTGATCTTGAGTGCCTCAGACAATGCCTGAGCTCCGGCGTCTCCAATCGAGTTGCTCTCCAAGTCCAAAGTGGTTAAATTCAAGTTGGTCTTGAGTGCGTCAGACAACGCCTGAGCTCCGTTTTCTCCAATCGAGTTGTCATCCAGGTACAAAGTGATTAGAGTCGGGTTGATCTTGAGTGCGCCAGACAACGCCTGAGCTCCGATTTCTCCAATCGAGTTGCCGGAGAAGGCCAAAGTTGTTAGAATCGAGTTGGTCTTGAGTGCCTCATACAGTGCCTGTGCTCCCCTAAACTTTTGTGATGTTGCAGACATGGTGCCGATGATGATAGGGTCTGAGAAATGAAAAATTGAGTGGAAGTAAAGTAGAAGATGGAAGGGGTGGCCAAAAAAGAAGGAGGGAGAATCGTGAATTTCATTGCTTCGCCCTATCCCGAGTCAAAACCTTAATCTTCAAGAGAAAACAACCGAGGCAAACTCATGGCCAATGGGCCTTTGCTACATGATTCGAAATGGTGCCGTTGTAGCAGACATCTTCGATGACACGAACCCACGAAAATTCTAGAACTTTGTAGAAGAGGATACCGCGATGGGGGAAAGTAACACATCGCACAGATATGAACCCCTTATTCTTACGGATGTTGATTTTTTTTTAGGATAATCTCGCAGCCATGTGAGATAGTTAGCTAACTTCGAGGAACACGCACCCAATCCAGGATCTTCTGCAGTAGGGTGCAAAACCATCTCAATGCTATCAAGGATGAAATATTTTTTTGTCGCCAACGATAGATACTAAACCGATCATCTTGCGACTTGGTAGCATCATAGTCCGAGTAACGAGCAACATGTGTGTAAAGTTTCGGGTCAACGGCGCGCATTTTCGTTATTGAGACATCACGTGACCGAGGTCGCTGATCATGGAGACAGTTTTGCACCCTACTGCATTGAGTGTTCAACTTGTGCGAAGGCCGCGGAAAGATATTGCATGGATTTTGAATTTAAAGATAATTTAAAGAGAAACCTTATTGTCTTACAATTGATTGTTTATTTCAAAGACGTGAAGGATTGATAAACACGTTCATGTGTTAAGAAACCAAGGCTTGATAAAAGAGAGGGGAGTGTGAGAGGGTCAAAAGCAACCAAAACGAATCCTTTTCCCCTCGCATCCTTTTCTTCATGCTGCTCCGTCACCACCCTTTGACCAAGGACTGGTGTCTGTGAGACGAGACGAAACGACCTCTCACTGATCCCCATTCGTATACTTTCCTCCTCTCCAAACAATTGTATAATTTAAGTCGTGTCTTTTTTAACTCCTTGCTTCGCCCAATATTGCGTCTTTCGAAATTAAACGTTCGTTTCACCTTGGTCACTTAAAGTTGTTTCTTCCTCATTTGTTATTCTGCGTCGCTGTCAACCTCATCTACAAGTTGATCGCCATCATCCATATCATCCAAGAGGCACCACAACATGTATTCATAGCAGTAAGAAGGTGCTCAAGCCATTCGACCTTGGTGGCAAGGATGCTGTGGAAGAACTAGATTTTTGTTTTATTGCTACTATCTCCGACAAAAAGTGCGTGCATCTGTGTCTGTGTGTATGCAAAATTCAAAGAAAAAGGAAAGTGGGCGACAGTTGTAGGATGCTTCATGACTCGCACGAAGCCTCGCTACAAAAGGTATTGTTGCTATGCCGGCCAATCAAGTGAAAAAAGGATGGGATGAGGAAAAATAGAGAGTGTGCACAAGGAAGAACGCATGCCTTTCGAGGTGACCAGGGGTCCTCTAGGTGCGGGTTTCCTCCTGTCTACAGATTCCAAAGGTAGCTCGAGATCTTCTCCAAGGCTTCCTCTCGGGCCTTGATGAGTTGACTGCGGCTGCTTATGGGAATCTGGTGCACATTAGCCAACTCTCCATCATCCATGCTGTTTTCACTTCTGCCGTCAATATCGTCCACTTTACCTTGTCTGGCCAAAGAGGCGGGCATGATCAGGCGTGGTTTCTTGGCCGGGCGTTGAGTGTTCGCATCTGGGTCAGATTGCACTGATTTGACTATGTCGACTGGCATGACCTTGGTGGTAGACTTCCAGTCCATGACACCCTCTGGGAGCTCGTTCCCAAAAGATGAAGCTTCTGGTGATCCGGTGCGAGACGAGAGGTCATACTCGATGAAATTGTCCTCCGGGTACTTGTCGTCCCAAGCCCCTGCAAGTTCAGAGATGCATTCGGCGAGCGGGTCAGCGGCAACCTTTTCGACGATAGGCTCCTTGGCGACGGATTTTCCAGCAAGGTTGCTCGAGGATGGCTTCAGAATAGTGGGCTTTGCAGGAGGATAAGGCTTCGGCGCCGACTTTTGAGTAGTGAGCTTTGCAGGAGGGTGAGGCTTCGGCGCCGACTTTTGAGTAGAGGGCTTTGCAGGAGGGTGAGGCTCCCCGAACGACTTCTGTCTTGCAGCAATCACTTGGGACGTCAGTATCTCAACCCGCTCTTGCGTATCCTTCGGGGTCTGTGCTAGAGTCAGAATTTTGTCCGCCATCTGTTTATCAAACGCCTTCTGAGCGGCAGCCCATTCTTGCCCATTCTTCTGGGCTCGTGTTCTTCCTTGTTTGACCTCCAAGGCTGCTTGTGCTCGATTTTGCGCCGCCTTCACGGCCTGTGCTTCCGTCAGCAGTTTGTCCGCCTTCTCCTGTATCGCAGCTCGATTCTTCGCCGTCTTCTGGGCCTGTGCTTCTTCCAGCAGTGTGTCCGCCTTCTTTAGGAGCAGCTTAAGGTTCATGATCCTTCTGTTCGTTTTCTTGGCATGATTCGAGAGGCGTCTTTGTGCAGCAGGAGCCTTGGCTGACTGCTTCTTGGAGGACTTGGACAGCGGTAGTGGGTACCAGTCGTCGGCTGTGGAGATGGTGGTAGGCCGGATGGTGCTTACGCGGTGTGAGGATGATGATGAAGACTCTGGCCAGGCTGAGGAGAGCGAAAAGTGATGAAACTCCTCTGACTCTTGCTTCACGCGTACAGAGAGTGCGCGTGGAGAATCATCCGGCTCGGCTTTAACACGGACCACGAGATTTGAGCTGGCAGTTCCAGGGCCGCTTGACGAAATTGAGTCTTGTGAGGTGAACGAAGATCCTCCAAGCGGGGCCCATAGCCGATTCTCCACGGGCTGTGTGAAGTGTGGGACCGGGCTGTAGGTCTTGCTTGCCTTGTTTGAGCTGCGTTGCAAGGATTCAGCCATCAGCTGGTCGAACTGTTTGTCGAATTGTTCGTCGTTCGACTCGAATATGGAAGAGTCGGCTCGACTTGCGAGTGTCTTGAGCTGCGGCACGGGCTTGACTTCGGCATCCGAATTCCGCTGGAAGCTCGGCATGTAGATGGTTGGAGACGTGGGTGACCGGAGGCTGGATGTTGGTGAGTAGTGTGAAAAGTTGTTGGGTTGAGTCATGGAAAAAAATCCTGTTGTTGAAGGCAAGCGTGTCGTTTCAAAGATTGGAGGACGGGGCAGTGAGGTTGGGATTGATGTGTCCAGCAAACGTTCACGAGCAGTGCGAAGTTGCTCCAACTTCTCCTTGATGATGGCGCGGTATTCGGCCGAGTAACCATCCATGACGAAAGCGTAATAGGATGGTGTGGTTGGGAGAGAAAGAGATGGCGAGGCTGGATAAACTTGAGTGAGACTGAGATGGATGCTGCGGCGAAGAGAAGGAAGGAAATGAGTGGTAGAATTGAGGCAAGAATGATGTGGGACGGGAGACATTTCCACTCAAAAAAAGGAAGCAAGTGAATGAGGGACAAGCAGTCACTTGGTAGAACCAACTGTGCCTGCCGCCATGGACCAATTCACAATGAACCAGAGGACGGATCTCGAGCTGAAGTCTGGGATCAGAATGCTTTTTTCATTGTGTCCTTCCTTCTCCAAGTATGAATGGGCCCTTTTGCTCTCCGTGAGATATTGGTGGCGGTACACCAAGGAAATAAGGAATATGTGGAAATAAGGGACATTTGGGAGGGGCATTTAAAGTTGTTTCTGTCTCGTCTGTGATTGCTATCTCGAACAAAGAAGACTCCCTGGTCCGTGAGTGCTGTGGGCATATTATGTGACCAGAGGAGGTCCCTGTGATGGTGAAGTCGAGAATCGTTGGCTCTGCAATCGGCATGATACTCGACGTTGTCAAACGATAGAGGACTGTTTTCTTCTCTCACCTCCAATGGGAGCGAGCGGACCCTTGTTGCCATCAATTTTGTGGGGTTTGTTCGCTGGGCCAGCATCATCAAATGAGCATATCCCGCCCCCACCTCCTTCCACGAGGCCTTCGAGAGAAGATGGATATAAAATGAGGGGTGAGTGGAATTTTTTCTCACACTTTGACTTTTTACCACACAATCCAGAAGCACTCCTCCAAAGCAGAACAAAAAATGTCCAACGACTCTACATCCACATCTCCATACGCACCAATCCTGGACTGGTCGCCCTACTTTGACACCAAGCGGGCTGTCGTTGTTGGTGGCACCTCGGCTCAAGATGACTCGGCAATTGTGTTTAACGTCTACGAAGCCCACGGTCGCAAGGACGCTCCTCTGTTTGTGATGATCCACGGTGCTGCGCATGCTGCCTTATCCTTTGCACTCTTGTCCAAGGAGCTCAAGTCCCACCTCGGCGACGATATTAACATTCTTGCCTACGATGCCCGTGGCCACGGTAATTTTTTTCCCCTTTCAATTGGTTGAGTGAACAAAAATCCACTGACATCGCTCACACTTACGCACAAGCTAGGCGACACCAAGACCGGAAAGAATGCGAAGCCTCTGGACTGCACCCCAGAATCGCTCGCCACGGACTTGAGCAACTTGCTGGAAGCCATCTACCCAAGCAAGAAGGGCCTGCCCGAGAAAGTAGTCCTCTGCGGTCACAGTATGGGCGGCACTACTTCCATTCACGCCGCCTACTCTCAAGTTGTACCCAACCTCGCCGCCATGATCATTCTCGATGTCGCTCAAAGTAAGAAAAAAATCGATTTATTACATCCTGAGAAGTGCTCCTCGCTGGATCTAACGGAAACACCAATTATGGTTTTGTTATAGGCATGTCCGCCATCCCGATAGAGATTATCAAGAAGGGCGTTAGCATGAGACCCCTGTCATTCGATAGCCTCGAGGCAGTAGTGGAGTTTGGGTAAAGCTACAATTTTTTTTTTGTGGAACTTGCAAAATATCATGGCGAAGCAATATCATGCAAAGGTAGTACCACGGCGAAGGCGTAAACCCCTCTGACTCGTACATCCATCAATCGAACCCCATACCTAGTGTCCTCTCCCGCGACGTCCGTAACCCCAACTCGGCCCGAATCTCCTACCCAGCCATGGTGACCGCCTCCTCGATGCCCGAGTCGCCCACTAGCTACGTCTGGAAGACGGACCTGCGGGAGGTGATCAACTACTTCAGCGACTGGTTCGTCAACATGACCGCCAAGTTCCTTGCGCCCCAGGTGCCCAAGCTGCTGGTCCTAGCCGAGGACGACCACTTGCTTGACACCGAGCTGAAGGCCGCACTGCAGCAGGAGAAGTTCCAGCTCCTGGTCATGCCCAACTCTGGACATGGTGTTGAGGAAGACGAGCCTGAGTTGCTGGCCAGAGAGGTGGTCGCTTTTTGGAAGAAGCATGGCAAAGAGTTTTGAGAAGCTTCGTAGCAAACTGTGATATAACGAAGGCGTATTTTTATTTTTTTTATTCGCTGGTTGTTGTTGGATCAGATATACCACACTGAGAATAAAACAGATGAAAGAGTCAAAGATGATAGTGGGCGTTCATGTCCAAGAAGTGTCGAAGGAGAGTCTTTGATAGGGTCCCCTTTCCCATGGTATCACCATCGCCATCCTAGTGTAAGTCCTCCGTCTGCTCCCGCCAATGTGTTTGTAGTGATGGTCGATATGTTGTTTGTTAATCCTTCTCAACAATCCGCTGCAAATGGTCCTCGATCTCAGTCACATCCAAGGTACGGAACGTGGGATTCCTGACCGACACCACGCCAACCTCAATCTCGGTCGCTTTGAAGTCTGATGACAACACAGTCGACAGTGTTGTGATGGCGAGCTAAAAAGAACGAAGAAGGAGAAAGCACACAAAAAGGAGTATGATAAGCACCACAAAGGATTCTCCAAATTAAAAACTGAAGCGCCTGGGATATTCCTTCGCCGAACGATAAAATATTGTTAAAGTAACGATGGCTGACGTTACCTCGATAGCCTCTTCTTCGTTCAACTCCTTCTCCTTCTTCAGCTTCTTCTCCAGGTGGTTCAAACTTTCTGTCTGCTTGGCGCCGGCGGCAGTGGCCTTGAAGCCAACAAAGTATCCTGCAGGGTCGACCTTGAACAGCTGAGGACCACGCTCATCATCCAAACCGATCAAAATCATAGCTAATAACATATAGAAATCCGTCAAACAAGAAAATGTTAGTTACCTCGATCCAGAGAATGTAATAGCAACCCTCGAAAAAGAAACTTACAGACACCCAAGGGTCGCATAGCGGCGTGCTGCGTGTAAACCTGGTTGATGTTGGCCATGCGCTTGGCAAGCATGTCTGGGGGAATCTCGTATCCAAACTTGTACCGGAATTCGGCCGCCTCACTCTGTGCGCGCTGTACGGCCGATCGGGCGTCGGGGACCAGTCCTGTCATAACACAGCCAATCTTGGGAGTCAAGGGGTAGATGTGCTTAATGGTCGAGGCGTCCAGCAATTTGTCCTGAAGAAAAGGTTCGCGTTCCGTATGAAAATAATAAAAGGATATGTTTAGTTTTCTCCAATTGAAGGTGAGTGGCAAAAGAAAAACACGCGACCGAACGGCTATGACTTACGGGGACCTTGTGCTGGGTGACAATAACGCAAGAGTCCTTGCCGCGGACACCGATAGAGGTTATTCCCGAGTTTGAAATGGCCTTGAAAGCGTATTCTAATAGAGACAACGATACGTGAAAGACGACATGGTCGTGTCAGCCTGGGTCCCAAGTCAAAGTGCATGCATGCAGGCATGGCAGGCTCATGGCGCGCGCAAGACGTTTTCTATTCCCATACCGACTTGGTACAGTCTTCCCTCGGGTGAGAAGACAGTGATGTGGCGATCGTAACCTGCTCCGCGACTCATGCTGTGCTATGTGTTCTTTGCTGCGTGTGAATGAGTGTGTGTTGAGGTTGGTCTTTTCGTTTGTCGTGTGATGGGCGAGTACTTGTCGGTGGGAAGAGGAAGGTTGAAATGAATGAATGCGCTTGTGCAATTGGGCTTGGTGTTCGCAGCGTCCAGGTGGTCCACTTCCCTCGCTTGCACTCCTTCGACGTGCGTGGGCGTGTTGCGTGTCATTAGACTCGCGATCCAAAACAGGAACGGTGACGTCTTTATTCATTGAATCCCAAAATCTGATCTGCACGTGACTTCGGAGATGAGCGCGAACTGCAGGAAAGGTTGATTTGTCGCCGGAAAACAATTTCTGCATCCAACCCACTCCACTCCTTCCATCAACTCCATACATCCTCTCATCATGTCTGGCATCACTCTCGTCAACCAGGTCAAGGCCTCCAAGTTCTTGTCTGGCATCCTCACTCCCGTCGCTAGCGCATTCGTCAACGCTTCCGGCTACCGCAAGCTTGGTGCGTCTCTTTCCCTCACTTTTTGAATCCGGACTGGATTAAAATTGCAACAGTTTCCGACATCGGCAAAAGAAAAAGAAAAAAAAAAAAAAAAAAAGGATGCTACAGCTCAGGAACAACGATTTTGTGGTCATGAATTCAGCAAGATCCTTCACCTTCGACTTCAGCAAGCTCATAATTGGAAAGGATTCACTCTCGACCAGCACCATTCATAATTTAATACCGACAAAACAAGCAGCATATCCTCCAATTCAGGACATCCGAACCCGTTTCCCCACTGATCAGCGCCATCAGCACAGGAACGCCGGAACCACCCTCGCGCTTTTATTCGTTTGTAGCCAAACGACATCAATAACTGACTAAATGACCCCCTGATTCTTTTCCTCTTCTAGGCATGCGCTACGATGACATCCTCCGCGAGGAGACCGACATCATCCGCGAGGCCATCAACCGTCTCCCCGAGAACGAGAGCTACGAGCGTTTCTACCGCATGAAGGTTGCTTGCCAGTACTCGCTTTCCCACACCATCGCCACCAAGGACACTGCCCTCAAGCCCGAGGACGACATCCGCTACTTGACCCCCATCATTGACGAGGTTGCTGCCGAGTTTGCTGAGAAAGAGGACTTCAACAACATCAAGTCTTTCTCCAAGTAAAGTCATTGATCCACCAAACTTCCGTCAACAAAATCATAAAACCAACAAGCATTGGATTAGAAGCCCAACCCCATCCCAAAACTTCTTGCCAGTTCCACGACCCTCACTTTTCCTTTACATCGATATTCAAATACACGCTATTATTTTTCTACAACTGGAGACGAATTGTTGTTTTACTGTACCTTGGAAAGCGCGTGAAAATGAAAAAAGAGAACAGAGGAGAGAGGATCGAGAAGCGAACAGGTATAAAAAGTTGGCAAGAAATGCGTGCAATTAGGAGCTAAAAGGCGTTTTTGTCGATCCCATCCAATCCAAGATCTTTGTACATCCAAAAAAAAATTAGTACTCGTCCTGAGGAATCTCCTCAGCCGCCGAGTCCGAGGCCACCTCCTCGTAGTCCTTCTCCAGTGCAGCCAGATCCTCGCGCGCCTCCGAGAACTCGCCCTCCTCCATGCCCTCGCCGACGTACCAGTGGACAAAGGCGCGCTTGGCGTACATCAGATCGAACTTGTGGTCGAGGCGGCTCCAGGCATCGGCAATGGCCGTGGTGTTGGAGAGCATGCAGACCGCGCGGCTGACCTTGGCCACGTCGCCGCCGGGGAACACGTGCGGGGGCTGGTTGTTGATGCCGACCTTGAAACCCGTGGGGCACCAGTCCACAAACTGGATCGTGCGCTTGGCCTTGATGTGCGAGATGGCGGCGCTGACGTCCTTGGGGATCACGTCGCCGCGGTACAGGAGGCAGCAGGCCATGTACTTGCCGCCACGTGGGTCACACTTGACCATCTGGTTGCTGGTCTCGAAGCATGCGGTGGTGATCTCTTGGACGCTGTGCTGCTCGTGGTAGGCCTTCTCGGCGGACAGGATCGGGGCGTAAGTCACCAGGGGGAAATGGATGCGAGGGTAAGGGACCAGGTTGGTCTGGAACTCGGTCAAGTCCACGTTCAACGAGCCAACAAAGCGGAGCGAGGCCGTGATGGAGGACACGACCTGGGCAATCATGCGGTTCAGGTGGGTGTATGAAGGGCGGGCCACGTTCAGGTTCTTGCGGCAAATGTCGTAGATGGCCTCGTTGTCTACCATGAAGGCACAGTCGGTGTGTTCCAGAGTGGTGTGGGTGGTTAGGATCGAGTTGTAGGGCTCGACAACAGAGGTGGCCATCTCGGGGGCTGGGTAGACGGCGAACTCGAGCTTGGACTTTTTGCCATAGTCGACCGACAGGCGCTCGAGGAGCAAGGCGCCAAAGCCAGAGCCGGTGCCGCCGCCAAAGGAGTGGAAGACCAAGAAGCCCTGGAGACCGGTGCAGGCGTCGGCCAGTTTGCGAACGCGCTCCAAGACACGGTCGACAAGCTCCTTGCCGATGGTGTAGTGACCGCGGGCGTAGTTGTTGGCGGCATCCTCCTTTCCGCTGATAAGCTGCTCAGGGTGGAACAGGCTATGAGTGAGATAGGAGGCAGTAAAGTGGAAACAGTTTTTTTTAAGTTTTTTTGTCTCTTTGGTCATCTTTCAAGATCATGAATGTGGTTCAAGTGTTTGCCTTACTTCTTGTACGTTCCGGTTCTGACTTCATCGACGACAGTCTCCTCGAGATCAACCAAAACTAGAAAATGGCAGTTACAACCAAAAGCAGTATTTGTATCAATTAGAGAGCTGTTGCTACAGTCTTGCCATGTTCATTCCGTCTTAGCGAGCAGAGTGGGACATGCCCACACCCTAACTTGTCTCCCCTGCGCTCTCCATGTTGTGTCCCTCCCCTGGCTTCATTGTTTCCATTACTTTTGTCGAGACAATGCAAAATCGAACAGCCCATGACTTACTTGCTCGGGGAACATGCTTGCCAGCACCAGTATCTGAGAAGAAGGTGCTTGAGGAGGAGTCGAACTGGGAGGACTGCTTGTCCGAAGCACTATTCGTGAATAGAAGGCGTTCGATGTCAACTTCCGGGTTGGGCGCATTCGTATTTTAAAAAAAGCTTAAAATGAAATATCCCCAGGAACACTTTGAGCGTACACCTTGCCATCGGGGTCGATGCCGTGCTCGATGCAGTAGAGTTCCCAGCAGGCGTTTCCGATTTGGATACCGGCCTATGAACGATAGAAGGTCGAAAAGAAGTGTTACTTAGAGTGGGTTGAGGAATGTGTTTTTTTTTTTTTTTTTTTTTTTTTGGCGACACCGCATGCAGAATTCATACTTGTCCGACGTGAATGGAAATGACTTCGCGCATGGTTGAGTTGAAGGCGAGAGGGAGAAAGAAGAGTGGACTGGGAGAGGGGTTGATGGGTGAGTGTGGTAGTAGAAGGGGGTGAGCCGGCAGTGGTGTCTTGTTATGGGACGAGGGACCGATGAAGAGAAAACGAAAAAAAAAAAAAAAAAAAAAAAAAAAAAGAGTCGGTCGACATCAATGCGCTTTTTTATTTCGTCGAAATTGGGGGCCTCTGCATCGTTGAGACACCTGACGAGGATGGACAAAGCTCCTGCTTTTTTTGGTCCATATGTCCCCCCAACAACCACAATGCGCTAATTGATTCTGTCGCTCGACTCTCCTCCTCCTTCTCCTCCTTACTATTCCTCACTGCTAATCCTCTGCTGCAGCTCAGCATTGGACAGATGGGCGAGGCGGACGTATTTGGTGTGGCGGCCAAGGACGACAACCTTCCCATTGGCAGTGATCTCTACAGAGGTGTACGCGAGTGTGCCGCCAATTTTGTCGCAGCGCGAGTTCTGCAATTCATGTCAAAATAGGCACGCATGGTTAGTGAGGCTCGAGCGACACTCGGTTGTAGACTAGTGAAGAAAACAAAACATTTAGACTTGCAATGATCAGCTTGTCACCAAGCTTGGCTCCGGATACAAAGGACACATTCAGATCTATGTACCCATAAAACAACGCAAGTTAGATTCGGCGACTCATAGATACCATAAAGTGTCACTCACGACGGAGTAGCTCTTCAAATACCTGTGGACACCCCTGTGGCGTGCATGTTCTCGGCAGCAATGGCCAGGGATCCGCCAATGTCGACAATGGAACTCAGCAGGCCGCCGTGGCAACCACCCAGACGGTTCTAAATGTCATATGTGATCTTTAAATGAGAACAAGGTGGGCTTCTCCATGAACCCATATTGACAATCCACGACGTATAATTACCATGTGTATTTGAGCAACATCGAGTTCACACTTGATGAATCCCTTGGAGGCAGAGACCAGCTTGAGCTATGTTATCGCAACAAAGAACAGTTGGCCTGAGTAAAATATCTTTGGACAAGGGTTACGCCTGGATCACTTGGCACACCTACACCGGAGAGAGCCTGCGCGTCGAACCCGCCCGCTTCCAAGAAGGTGGTCCTGTATATCATGACATCACACAAAAGATCGGCAGCGGAGCCCTGTTAATTTCAGGAACGAAAGGGTGTTGCCACAAGCAAACATACCTTTCTTACCAAACTTTCTGGACGTGTTTCAATACGGGCATGAGAATTCCACTTGACTGAATGCGAAGATGCAAAAATAAGAAGGATGATGCAAAAAAAAGAGAAGTGAATGAGCCGCGTTTGTGTCCTTTGGTGCGATGCTCTTTCAAACCCGCGGCCCTGTCGCTCATCATCGTATCCGAGTCCCCTGTTCAAGCACCTCAATTAAGGGCCGTCACAGGTATCCAGGTGACTGGTGAAGCCTGACCCACAGGGCACATGAAGGTCGACAAAAACGAATTAATTCACACCATCCCATCCCATTCACTATCCCCCCTTCACACCTCCCCCTCCACTCTACTCCATTCTCAAAGTAAACCCACACGCGACAATGGATCCCCGCCTTACAACGAGAGAGGCCTCCGTGCTCCATGCCGCCGCCGTCACCCGCAACTACTCTGTCGAGCCACGTCTCGGTAAACATTTAATTACTGCTCACTGCACTCACTCCAATTAATTGAATTTCATGGGTCAAGCTCTGGATGCTCATGCAGGCGTCTCTACTTGCTCTGTTATCTTTTTGTTTTCTGTGCCATGATACATAGACTACCGCACCGTTGCTGGTGTAAACGGTCCTTTGGTCATGCTCGACAATGTCAAGGTAATTTATCTCGTTGTTCCTCGAAATTCTCATCCTTACCCCATCTCTCTTGATGGAGATCACGTTCTCATGTAATTAACAACCAACAAATCTCGTATTGGTCGATGCTTTTGGCTATCCCTTCTAGTTCCCCAAGTTCTCTGAGATTGTGGAGCTGACATTGCCCGACGGCACCAAGCGCGCCGGTCAGGTTTTGGAAGTCCAAGGAAAGCGCGCCGTCGTCCAGGTATGCTCGCTGGGTGTTTTTTTTAGGCTGCATTTTTTTTCTCCCCCATGATGGCCCTAGAGGTCAGGCGAACGACGATGCTTTTCAAAATCTGTCCAGTCAAGTGGTTTCTGACGATATGTGTCTACTTTTGCACTGATATCACGTTTAGGTCTTCGAGGGTACCTCTGGCATTGATGCCAAGCAGACACACGTCGAGTTCTCTGGTGACGTCCTCAAGATGCCCGTCTCCGAAGATATGTTGGGACGCGTGTACAACGGATCAGGAAAGAGTATCGACAAGGGCCCCAAGGTCTTTGCCGAGGACTACCTCGATATCCAGGGTAAGTGGATGCGTCAAAGAAAGTCGACAATTACCGATGACGTGACAGGGAGGAGCTACAGGAGAGGCTGAAGACAAGAAGAGAGAAAGTAGCTCCTCTTCCTCCCTCCTTTGTGCCCGATGCAGCTACTCCTTGAAAAATGACATTTGCAACGAGACATGCGTGTGTGTGCGTGTGTGTGCCTGGCCCAACTAACAAAGTCGCTAATCGACCATGACATTGTCGTTTGCCAATCACCAGGTTCGCCCATCAACCCCTATTCTCGTATCTACCCTGAGGAGATGATTCAGACTGGTATTTCTGCCATCGATACCATGAACTCCATTGCCCGTGGTCAAAAGATTCCCATTTTCTCTGCCTCTGGTCTTCCCCACAACGAGGTGCGTGATCCTAGAAAAAACACACTTGATCGCCATTGTAGTGTGTACTATGGTAGAGGAAACCTCTCTTTGCACCGCTTGTTTATTAACGACCTTCATCTTTTTTGATCAAACATAGATTGCTGCCCAGATTTGTCGACAGGCTGGTTTGGTCAAGAAGACCAAGGGTGTGTTCGATGACCACGAGGACAACTTTGCTATTGTGTTCGCCGCTATGGGAGTCAACATGGAGACTGCTCGCTTCTTCAAGCAAGATTTCGAGGAGGATGGTTCTATCGAGCGTGTTACCCTGTTCCTCAACTTGGCCAACGATCCCACTATTGAGCGTATCATTACCCCTCGTTTGGCTTTGACCACCGCTGAATACTACGCCTACCAGCTCGAGAAGCACGTCTTGGTTATCTTGACTGACATGAGTTCCTACGCCGATGCTTTGCGTGAGGTCTCTGCCGCCAGAGAGGAGGTGCCCGGTCGTCGCGGTTACCCCGGTTACATGTACACTGATTTGTCCACCATCTACGAGCGTGCCGGTCGTGTTGATGGTAGAAACGGTTCCATCACCCAGATCCCCATTTTGACTATGCCCAACGATGGTAAGTTTTTCTTTTTTTTCCCTGCATGTTTTTTCTTGATCGTACCTGAAGAGTTTCTCAACCAAGTCGAGCAACATTTTTTTCCGCGGTTCGAACACCTTTAGATATCACTCACCCTATTCCCGATTTGACTGGATTCATTACTGAGGGTCAGATTTTCGTCGACAGACAGTTGCACAACCGTCAGATCTACCCACCAATCAACGTCTTGCCCTCGCTGTCGCGTCTTATGAAGTCTGCTATCGGTGAGAAGCTGACCCGCAAGGATCACGGCGATGTGTCTAACCAGCTGTACGCCAAGTACGCTATTGGACGTGATGCTGCCGCCATGAAGGCTGTCGTCGGAGAGGAGGCCTTGAACCAGGAGGACAAGCTCTCTCTTGAGTTCTTGGAGAAGTTTGAGAAGACCTACATTGCTCAGGGTACAGTTTCTTCGCTGCATGCTGTCTTTTTTTCTTTTTGCTGATACCTGTGTCTTCAAGTTCATGTCGTGCTCATATCAACGTTACTTTTTTTTTTGTCCACTTTACAACTAGGCAACTACGAGTCACGCACTGTGTTCGAGTCTCTTGACCAGGCCTGGTCGTTGCTCCGTATTTTCCCCAAGGAGATGCTCAACCGTATCCCCCAGAAGCTCCTTGCCGAGTTCTACCAGCGCGATCGCAAGGGTCGTCGCCACGGCAGCCGGGACGAGGGTGAGGCACCAGCCCACGATGAGGATGAGGGTGATGACGACAACTAGATGCCCTTTTTTTTCGTTTGCGTACAAAAAGAAAAGAAACAAAGAGAATATTTCAAGTCAGTTACCCACTCAAGTTGAGAAAGAGAAAGAGAGAGAGAGAGAGAGAGAGAGAGAGAGAGAGAGAGAGAGAGAGAGAGAAAGGAAGAAAAGTTGTTGGCAGAGCATTTTTATTATTATTTCATTTCTTTGGAAATACCCCTTCCAAGACAGTTCATAAACAAACAACACGTTTTTTTTGGGTGAACACGAATAAAACAAGAGTATGAAAGAGACATGACTGCCAAGTCTGGTTCCTAGGGATGTGTGTGTGTGAGTGTGGGTAAGTGTGTGAACGTGACGTAAATGCATGTGTGTGTATGTGGGTGGGTGTTGTGTATGTCATCCACATCCACACCCACATGGGTGGCGAGTGTGGTTCTTTGGCCATGGCTCATGAAGGCTGGATATTGAGCGAGCTTTTTTTTTTACCTGAATCTGAGCACAAATGTGCTTCACATGTCACTGGGCAACCCACCCCTCGCTGATTTATTTCATCGATCGCCTCTTTGAATTCACGCGCGCACGAGGCACATTTCCATGACAGCGTTATTGCATTCAACAACTCGGCGAGATAGACTGGATGGGGCATGTCCGTCCAGGGACCATCTTGAACAGGACACCCAGTGGTGCCACATGTCTGGATGAGGGTGAACAGTTTTATAGAACAAAGAGGGACAGACCAAGTCGATAGGTGAGTGAAGCGGAAGGGGAGGTGGGTGGTGAAGGATAAAGAAGAACAAAAGAATGTCTGTGATCACACAACAATCAGGAGAACCGAACTAATGCGTGGCCCCCAACAAGCTTTTTCCTCTTTTTTATTTCTTTTTCCCATAAAGTAATTCCTTTCCACCCACTTCTCTCGTGTCATCCATCCATCCATCCATCCATTTGTACATCTCTCCTTCGTCCACATTAATACCCTACTACATTACACTGCTCTACACTACACTCCACTACACTTTACTACACTTTTCTTATTTGCATTCACAACCACCCTTCCACAAAGGACACGCAACGAAACACACAACCTCAGTCATGACACTCTTTGAGGCAAGCTCCTTCTTTTTTTTTTTTTTTTGCCTTTCGTCGCATGGCTCCACCTTCCTGTGTCCATAGGAACCCGAGATACTCAGTCATCCCCCTCTTCCAACTCCACGGACCTAACCAAACGCTTTCTGGACATCACTTTTTAGATTCTCTCATTCTTCATAACCCCATTACTGGGCCTACTGGAACCATATGTCCAGCAGGTGACCCAGATACTGACCTCCTCAGCCCTGCACAGGAAGATTGTCAAGTTCATGATCGGACTCTTTGTCCTCCTCCTCTTGGTCGGCGTTTCCGTGGCTGCCTACCTGAGCTTCTACTGGATCTACATCCCCCAGCGAGGACATGTTGGCCAGGTCCACCTGCAGTACGAAAAGCCAAGGTAAACCAGACCAGAAATTGTTGCTTCTTCAAACAACCTCGCCTCCAATTTAAACAAACGACATGAAGAAAAGCTAACCTGATGAGGCGCTTGTGCGGAATTAGATTGCCCGGTATCATGACTTCTGGACCTTCTGCCGAAATCGACTTTTCACGAGGAGGCAGATATGGACAGGTATGCGACCACAGACCATGGGAAGGCGGATTTACTTTTGAAGATTGGGCGCAAATCCAACTAAAACGACTCTTTTTTTTTTTTTTTTTTTTTTTTTGGCTGCTAGTTCTTGCGCGCAGACCAAGCCTATGACATCTCTGTCAACCTCGCTGTCCCTACCTCTGAACAAAACGTGGCTATTGGCAACTTTATGGTTGCTGTCACTCTCCTCCGCGCCGATGGCAAGATCATTATGACTTCTTCGCGCCCTGTACGTTTTTCTCCAGAGACACACACCTGATGCCCCCTCGTTCACCTTGTCACCTCATTGCCGACTAACACTCGTGCTTAAAAAAATGCGCGCTTCGCCTTTTCATTTTTTTTCCCCCAGGCTATTCTTACCTACCAGTCTCAGCCTTTGCGTTTGATGCGCACTGCTTGGAAGGCAGTGCCATTGGTTCTTGACTGGTCCAAGGAAGATCAAGTACTCAAAGTGCCAATGATCGAGAACTACGTCGAGGACTCTGCCAACCCCGTCACACGCGCTTATATTGAAATCTCCCATCCAGACTTGCAAGTCTACAGAAGCACCATCCACATTGATGCTCACTTCCATGGCTTGAGGTATGCTCCTGATGATACTTGACACGTTTGAAGGCAACTTTGTACTAACTCTATATTCACTGTCAAACGATTAGATATTTCATGTACTACTGGAAAGTGTCGACTGCATTGGTGTTCATGGCGGTCTTTATTTTCTGGGAAATCATCTTCTCGGTCGTCACCTGGCAGGTCCTTGCCGGCTGGTTTGGAAGC